>MU224297.1:3480623-3497352 GCA_018584345.1 Thuja plicata | reverse complement strand
TGTAAGGGGAATGCCCATGTGGCTTTGCATATTGTAATTCTGAAAGTTTGTAATTCCACATTTGTGGAGATAATAAGAAGCCCATTTTCTGTTCTTGCAAATTGTTGTTGCTTCTCTGTTTCTATTAAGTGTTTGTGGCATTAAGGGGAGCACCCTTTATCATCTATCCGCCGACTGTCGAAGGAGTTTGGATCCTTCTCCGTGATTTTGTTTGGACTTGAAGGTCTACTCTAGAGCTTCAATGAGAGAAATTATATAGATTTTTCTACCATTCTGGAGGTAGACTACTGGGATTGACGTTTCCTGAGAGTATTTTTCAGCTTTGAATGATCATTTTCTTCACTCCACGCACTTGGGCTTGGAATCTATTTGTTGTAGCTGTATTCGTGGGCTTTTCCTATAGATTTAATGAGGCTTTCTGGTGGTATGTTGAAGCCTTTCCATTTTGGGAATTTTCACTCAAACCCTTGTTATGATCTACTGCTATTAAATCATAGCTCTTGAGTCATATCTTTGACCATTCCAAAAATTTTCATATGCTGCAGCTCTGCCTGTAGGTTTTATTTAAATCTTCCTATGTTATTTGACAGAGATAAATACATTTCAATTTCAAATTTGTGTCATTTTTTAATGATTATGGCCTGGCTTCCATCTGTTCTTAGCATCATTGCTACATTAAAAAAAAACTCATTCACTGCTATCGCATTAGCTGTCTTAAAAACTTCTGCAGAATTCGGATACCAATCTCTCCAAAACTACAAAATGGGTTCTCACGTAATTTAGTTGGTTTTTAGATTTTGATGTTTAATAGTACCAGTCTAGATTTTGTAATAACGCAGTTCGTAATTTTTTAATATATTGTAAAACACAACTGGCTACTTCTTCTGACTGAATTGTTGTATTTGGTTCATTTGATCCAAAGCTCTCTATTTAACCCTACAATCTGATACAACACTATATATCTATGTCTGAAAGTTCTCCTTTGACACTTGCACCTAGCATGTGCTTATGTAGTTGTTCTCTTATTTAACAACATTTTCTTTTTTAATATTGTTTTGAAAGTACCTTCATCCCTTTTGATGGCTACCCTGTAGCTGACATTTTACATTTGTATTTGCATTTGGAAACCAATTTATAATTACTTTAGCAGCATTATTTTCCCTTTAACTTCAATCATTTCTCCTTTCTATCCATGTTTTCTGATGCTTCAAAGTGCTCCCAACCAGACTGTAAACCAGTCATCACGAGGCCTCGACAATACAAAGAACTGAACCCTCTGAATGTTTCTTCAAACTTGATGAACACTCAAACCAAACAAGAAGGTTTCATCACATAACGTAATGTCCCTTTGACTATTCATAAATTAGTCTTTTTTCGCTCCAACTGGAAGGTTTGATGACATGATATCACATCCCTTCAACATTTTAACTTGTATTCAATTCGCTTCTTAATTCAACCGGAAGGTTCCACACTTGTAGCATATGTATGCCCCTTCCACAGCCACCTTAGTCTTCAATCTTCAATTTGATTCAACTGAAAGGTTCCGTGCTTGTAACTTATGCACGCCCCTTCAACAGTCTCCTCAATCATGGTGTTCACCTCTACTTGTCTCAGTTGAAAGGTTTCACACAAGTAACTTGAGTGTGTCCCTTCAAAAACCTACTATGTCCTCATACCTGTACCTACACACTTAAACAACTTATTAGCATAAAAACATTTTGCAGCCTTTTTCCTTCTTTTTGCTCTTTTGACTTCTGCACTTGTATATACTGAGTAGTCATGTATATTGAGTTTTGATGAGTTGATGTGACCCTAAGGTCAATGAGAACTGACATCATTTCTAATTCATTGCTTGTAGGAGTTCCATGTTGACAGAGCATAAGAAGTGTTCACAGAAGAAGACCAGTCACGTTCATGTGGGGATTCATCATTCAGACAGGAAATGATGGGTCCCTTCTTCACTTCTTTACTTTATTTGCATGTATATTTTGTATATGAACCTTACTTGATGCATGCTTTATGCTTCTCTGAGGGTTAATTCCATGGCTTGTGTGGAATCTGAAATTTGTATAAAATGCTTGAATTTCATGATTATTTTTGCATGACAGATGCATTGGATAACTGTAATAAAGTAGTATGATTCTGTACTTCTGCCTTTCTTGAAAACAAATGTATCCTTTTAAAAGAATGTGTCAAATTTCTTTCCTCTCTATTTGATCAGTAAATTAGCATGTTTCATTCTTTTTAGAGTAATCAGCTGTAAATGAAGGAAAATCTGTCATATACTTGCATCTCTTTTGCTGAAAACCAGTTTACCCTTAGAACATTTAGGCAAAATAGATGGCCATTTAGGACTTAGATCATTTTGAACTAGTCACATCACAT
Organism: Thuja plicata; assembly: GCA_018584345.1. Classification (NCBI taxonomy): domain Eukaryota; kingdom Viridiplantae; phylum Streptophyta; class Pinopsida; order Cupressales; family Cupressaceae; genus Thuja; species Thuja plicata. The sequence continues at coordinate 3,494,967 of MU224297.1, read as the reverse complement.
TTTTTGGATAGGAAGTGCAAAATGTGAACATTTCTGGCCACCTCCATGGGGGATTTGCCTGCTAAATCAAATCAGACCAGCTACCTTATATATTCATTGTGCATGGAGTCATTTATATCTTGGAATCTCTGTTGAAAACTAAAACTGAAAACTTTGAAACATCGCTAAAATATATGGTATATGCATAGATGGGATGTTTATGGTAGGAGACAGTCGAGAAGACTCCTGTCTTTTATTATAGATCTCTCCTTTATGCATGTGTGATGGATTTCAGCAAACCCTTGCAATGCAACTGAATTGGATGACTCTAGAATTTCTTTTATATCTCATCTCAGTGGTATAAATGAGCATGTGTTATATAGGGCAGTGTGGATAATGCATCCTATGTGATGGATGTTTTCTCTTATTACTGCGGTGAGATATAGCAGAATTCTCCTTATTTCCCCTAACAACTAACTAACTAACTATGCGCCATGCACTTATGGGAAACAAAGCAGCAACTAACTAGCTTGTGACAACGCACTTATTAAAAACAAAAATGCTAATATGTACAACTTTTAAAACATACCTCAGAAGAAGTTCTTGAGGTGAATCCCATTAACTGGGATCGCCTTTAAAGTGCCATCCATCTTAGATAGCTGAAAAGCGTTGTGCTACTCGCATTTTTAGATGAGGTATGGGCCACTCCAAAATGAGTCAAACTTCAAATGTCTTCCAGGCCTGCTCTTGTATTCATCCCACTTTAGTACTATTTCTCCCTCTTGGAAATGCTTAGGAGACGCTCTCTTATCAAAAGATCTCTTCATCTAAGCATGATGATGCTCTATCTTGTGTAATGCTTCATTTCTAACCTCTTCCAGCTCAACGAGATGAGCCAATCTTACCTCCATGCGTTCTTCTAGTGTATCAACCTGATTGGCCAAATCTAATGCTGGTAATTCAAGAGACATAGGTAACCATGCTTCTTTACCGTAAACCAGCATAAAAGGTGACTATCTTGTGGATCTTTTTGGCATAATTATATCAGCCCATAAAGTTGTCCTCAATTGTGTAAGCCAAACACGCTTGGTACCTTCCATTGTCCTCCTTATAATTCTAATTAGGTTTTTATTAGTTGATTCTGCTTGGCCATTGCCCTATGGATACTAATTGGAAAAATTATTGAAATAAATGCCATTCCTAACATCCCAATCAGATATCCTGAAACTAATGAAAGCTAACACATTTTCTGAAACAATGGATTCAGGGGCTCTGAAGCTGCTAACCAATTCCTCATAGAAGTTCAAAACAATAGATTCATTTGCCTCTTTGAGTGCTACTGCCTCGGTACACTTGGTAAAATAATTAGTGGCAGTTAGCACACACTTGTGCCCTGCACTGGATGGTGGGTTAATCATGCCAATGAAATATAACCCCCACTTGATGAAGGGTTGAGAGACTTGTATAGGCTACAAGGGTAAGGCAGCCAACCTCTCTTTTCCTATAAATAAAACACACTCTCTACACTTCCTTACCCACATGTATGCATCTTTTAATAATGTAGGGCAATAATAGCCACCTTGCATTACCTTAAGAACTGTTGTTCTAGGTGAGAAGTGGCCTCCAACTAACCCTTCATGAAACTCATGTAACACTTTATCTGTCTGGTTAGCGTCGATACATCTCAACAATACACCCTTAAAATCTCTTTTGAACAATACATCATTAAGAATAACATAAGGGATGGATTGGAGCCTGAAATACCTTTGTTTGGCTTTGTCTATTCCTTCCAGGTACTCACCAGTTCTCAGAAATTGAATCATTTGCTAAACCCAGCCAAGTGGAAGAGCTAGAGCAGTAGTTGGTTCCTCCTCTTGCAGCAACATAACTGTCTCTTGATCATGCTTTTCTTTTCCATTAATGCCTTCTGCAAGCTATTCACACAAACCCTTTCCATGTATCAGCTTGGTGACCTTTATCTGAACATCATATTCCATAACTTTTGTAAGCCAACCTGCTCTTTTTACATTTAGGTCTCTGCTCAACAAGAACTCCTTAGCACTTGGGTGAGCCACCATCAAATTAATCCTATTATTGGACAGCATGTGTCTAAATTTCTTAAGACTCCTGAGAATAGTGAGTACATGCTTCTCCACGAAAGTGTAATTTAATTCATAATATTTCAGTCCTTGAGTAAAAAATGCAAGTGGTTGCTCTAAACCAACTTCATTTTGTTGTACCAACATAGCTGAAATGGAATCAATGTTACCATACTCATATAAAGTGAAATCTTTAGAAAAATATGGATTAATAAGAGTGGGTGATACTGCAAGTGCCTCCTTAATCTACTCAATACTACTTTTCCCATCCTTAGTCCAGCTAAATGGTACATTTTTATGCAACATGGCTATTAGGAGACAAAGTAAATCCGCAATGTCAGGAATAAACCATCTAACAAAGTTGATTCTCCCAATGAAACTCTGCAGCTCCTTTTTGTGCGCTGGTAGGGATAGCTCCAAAATTGTGCTGACTCTTTCAGGATCAATAGTAACACCCTTCTTTGACACCACATAACTGAGCAATCTACCTTATTGAACTACAAAAACACACTTTTTGGGGTTAAGTGAAATCCCAAATTCCCTGCACTTCTCAAAAATCTACCTAAGATGCTTCAAATGATCTACAACCTGCCTTGAGAAAATAGTGATGTCATCTAAGTAAACCAAAACAATCTTATACATCAGGTTGCCAAACACCATGTCCATAGCTTTCTGAAATGTTGCCCCTACATTTGACAAATTGAAAAGCATCTTTTTATACATCATGGTCCCCCACTTAGTGGTGAAGGCTATTTTTTATTGCTCCTCTTCATTTACCAAAATCTGATTATACTCGAAATACCCATCCAAAAGTGAAAATCTCTCGGAGCCTGAAACTACCTGTAGAATATACTCCATAGATGGAAAAGGGTGATGGTCCTTTAATGAAGCTCTATTCAAATCATGGAAATCAATGCAAAGCCTAATTTCCCCATTCTTCTTTCTAATTGGTACAAGATTAGAGACCCAGGAAGTGTGCTTAATTCGAAAGATGATAGCACTCTCAATCAACTTATTGAATTCTTTTAGCATTAAAGGCTCCAATTTTGGGTTCAATGGCCTCTGCTTCTGCCTTATCAGTTTAGCATTGGGTTCCAACTCAATAGTATGTTGGGCCAACAGTGGATTAAACCCCTTCAAATCATTGTATTTCCATGCAAAAACATCACCAAATTCTTGAAATAGTTACAAAAATGAATGCCTCTCTTGCTCTGAACATACCTTGCCTAAATTTAGGTGTTTTCCATCAGCAACCTCAACCTCGTCATAATGATCGTGCTAGATCTACATGATGGCCTTTGTCCTTTTAGCTTCATCATCTATATTGAACATAGATTCCAAGGTAACAAGACCCTTGGGCAATTTTTTATTCCTTAGCTAAATAAACTGATTGCCATATTGCTGTTGTAACTTGTGTTGGTTAGCGTGAGAAAAATATGCTTCTTCTCTGATAAAATTCACAATCTTCTAGTCACTCTCAAATACCTGCCAATGAATATTATTATCCGGCACTATAGGCCTAGTTACTATTTTAACATGTAATTTTTTGTTGTTATTGCTGATTTCCTTTGGAATGTCAAATTCAACACCTATGGCGCCAAGTCTATCAGCATGTTTGTTTTGATTTTGAGGGATAGACACCAAATTGAAGGCATCAAACCCCTCTATAAGATACCATACTTGGTGTTTGTAAGATTTCAGCAAGTTGTTCTTAGTTACATTCAAATTTCTCACCTGATTAACAATTAGTTCGCTGTCCCTAAACACTCTTAAGTATTTGATTCCTCTTTTTTCTACCCATTCGAGGTCATGAATGAGTGCCTCATATTCTACAACATTATTCAAATAGCTAAAACACATTCTAAATGATGAATAATATTTTTCACCAGTTGGTGAAACTAACATGCATCCTCCACCAGCACCCAATTTGTTCTTTTCTCCATCAAAAAACAACTCCCATACACCATCAGCATGTTACTCACTTTGCTGTTCAGGGATTTTTTCCAAATTTGGCATAAACAAACTAGCTTCATGAATAACAAAAGCTCCCAAATCTGTCTTCTCAACCTATTCATAATGACCTATTAACTACTCTTGGGCTGCCCATTCATCAAGTAACACATTAGGTATGCCTTCAATCTGTGTTTCCTTCTCTTGAACTGCAAGTTGTTCAGTCACTTCTTTGATCAACAAATTCACATTAACTAGGCTCAGAACATAAGGTTCAATGTAGTACTTTTCTATTGGTTAAGATTTAATCATAACCTTGGTTCCATAACAAGTCTTGAACAACATGTGAGACTAGTCCGAAGACAAATACCTGCCAATGTTAGCAGTGAACTCTCTTAAAAGACAAATCATGAACAAAGGGGGCAAATCAACCACGTAAATATCCTGAGGTATGGAAAAAGTTGGGCAAGCATGCAACATCAGATTTAAACCCTTCAAAACACCCACCATGTTAACAAATGTCCCATCAAGCTGAACAACTCCCTTCTCAAGTGGTTCATACTGAATATTTAACTTATCTGCAATTTGCTTAGGCATAACCAAAGTACTAGCACCAGAATCTATCATGCAGTTATGTACTAAATGGTCACCAATGATCAAAGAAAAATAAAAGGGTGGTGGCTTTACCTTTGATTTCTGTTATCCTTTCTCTTTTAGTTCAGCATTGGTTAACACAACCTTAGGCTTATCCGCTTCCTTACTTGATAAACTGAGCTCTGACAGAGTAGATTGAAGCAAGTCTTTTTGCCCAGGGATATTTAGAGAATCCCACATAGACATGGAAACATTCATTTTCTTTATATGGTCTAAAATATTAAACTAAGAGGAAGTTACCTTTGTTGGTTCTTTTCAAACCGTGGCTTTTATACTTGCTGTGATTGGTTGTACCTGCTAACTTGAAACAATATCTAAAGAAGTAGCAGTTGTAGGAAGCTTGAAACTACCTTGGGTTGTGTTCATCGCTGATTGTGCCATCACTAGGATTTGAGACTGTTGCTTCCCTCCATCAATAGCTCTCTTTTTTAACCTTGTACTGTTATCTACAATAGCTAGAACTATCAGGACATCCTTGCCCAAATCTTCACTTTGCCAATTCATGAGTGTTGTCTCTGGCGGTTGATCCTCCTGCTACTGCACATTGAGAACCTCTGATGGTTCAACATGGAAACTACTTTGAACCATTAAGGCTTGATTTAGGAGACCATTGGTGCATGTACTTTGGTTATGTGGCTGATTGCATGGGAAGCACCATTCATATTCCTATGCCAGATTGTTTTGCATACGTACGATCTCCTTGGAATTGCTAGTGGTATTGTGATTATACTGCTAGAAAGGCCTTGAGTTCCAATTTGGCTTCTACCCTTGATTATTATACTAATAAGGAGGTCTATTGCTTTGATTTTTCTGACCTTGGGGCTGATAAGAAGGTTGGTAACGTTTGAAATTCTGACTTTGCTACTTCTTTAAATTTACTATCTCATTCCCAAATGTTTACAAAATCCCTTTAATTTCTTGTAGCTCTATTGATTGTGCAGGAGGCACCACTACTTGGCTTTGTAGCTGGCCTATAGGTGTTGGCAGCATTGGAGCTGCTAGAATAACAACAATAGGTGCCTCATACACAGGTGTTGTTGGCTGTAGTACTGGGGCTACAGGAAAAAATGGCATTGGTGGCCTCGGAGCAATTTGACCAGCCTGTATCAGGCTCTTTTATGCTCTAACATCTATATCATATGCTCCTGAGAGCATGAGACCTCCCATAGATTGAATCATTACTAAAATATTGTTGTTAAATGCTCTCAAATAATACAAAAAAGAATGATCTGGGGCAGGTCTCACCGTTTGAGGGATCCTATCCCAGGTCTTCTAGAATCTAAAGCTAAAATCTGTAATTTCTTCATGAGGAGCCCTTTTGATGGTAGACAGCTGGTGGACCAATGATAAATGATCTAATTATCTACAAAAAAGTTGCACAATTCAGCACCCAATTGATCTCAATTTGTAATAGAATTTACCCTCAATCATCTGAACCATTGTAAGGCCTTTCCTTTGAATGAGGCAGCCAATAGCCTCACCGCAACATTGTCTTCGGTCACATGATGTAATGCGCATAAATTGGCTATGTCTATAATATGGTCCACAGGGGTTGTATGACCTTCACCCATAAAGAAGGGCAAGATCTTCAATGCAGACACTTTAATATTATCATGTTGAGCTAAATTTAGGGGACTGCCCTGATTGAAGGCCACAAAAGGCTGATTTCTTGGTTGTTGAATAGCCATTACTACTGTAACTCTCGGGATAGCAACAGGTGTAATCAAAATTTGAGAATCTACCACAGGAGGTGTAGATTTTTATCTTCTTTTATAAAATTGTGTTTCTTTTGGCTTATTGACCACTCTTCCTCTCTGTTTTGGTGGAGATAACTGTAAATATTCAAACAAAGGAAAGCTTCTCCTCGTTTGTATTCTTCTCATAAGCCAAAAATGTATTGCCTTCTTTCTTCCACAAGTAGAGTCGCTCGATGTGTAAAAAATGTCACCTCTTGAAGGCTGGAATTATTGTTGTACACAGCAACAACAATAATGATCAAAGAAAATGACTGAAAAAATTAGTCGTTGCATCCCACCGGGCGTGCCAAAAATTGATATCACCTAAATAGTGCACCCTACTGAGTTAGACTCAGCCTACCAGTGAACATGGGATGATTTCACAAAGTGTGGGTCTTTGATAAGCTGAAATCAACCTCCAGATTGAAAGGGATGGCTCCCTAGATGCTTCACCTAAAAACTAAACTCTTTGCAGTGAAAAGAGAGAAAGTAAATCAACATGCAAAGAAAAATCTAACCTTAAAAGGGTGATGCACCAATACTGCTTTACTAGAAAACATAACAGATCATCACAAGCCTACTCACAACTTAATCTTTTCATGCACAAATCAGTTTTGAATGTTTCTGCATCAATGGTTTATGGGAAGTCTTTAAAGGTAAACTCTAGGAAGGAAAGATTGAACTCTTCACAATTTTAGAGCTTTTAAATACACAACCCACAACCTGCATAATACATATCCCTGCATAAAGGTATCTCACAAATTTTCATATTATCAAAGAAAGGATAACCCTTTACAGAAAATAACCTGTAAACCTGCTCTCATACACAATATTCTGATAACTAAGAAGGTACAAAACTTTATTTATTTGCAAACATGCAATCATCTGTCATAATAAATCCAGTACTCAATTACAAAACTTAGAAATAACTCTATCTGGGATCCAAAAAAAATCACAAGGCATGAATAAAACTGGTAAGAACTAACTCCAAATGAGGCCAAAAAATAAGTTATAGGGCCCATAAACCCTAACTCGGATCTCTTCAAAAAACCCAAATAAACTGCCTCAAAAAATGCCAAACTTCTGCCAAAAGGAGAAAACTTGGCCTCCAAGCCAACTGCAACCGCAAACTCCACTGAATCTGGGATAAAAATGGATAAAACTCCCCCAAAACTGGCTTTTATTGACTTTATACATTACTCACAAATATTGAATTAATAAGTTTTAAAAATAGATATATATTTTTATAAAAAATTGAATTGATATTTAATTTTGTTTTAATATACTAAATATAATATTTTAATTATCTATAATATATTAAAGTGGAATGAGAATAAATCATATATTATATTATATATTATAGTTTATTTATAATTTATATCTAATAGATCTTACAAGTCTATTAAAATATAAATCGCAAATAAATTACAATCTATAATATATTTTAATGAATCTAGTAATTATTTTTACCTTCTAACAAAATTTGTTAATAATTTACATTTAATAGATCTTTACAAATCTATTAAAATATAAATCATTCACAAATTATATGCTAGAATACAAAAACTAATTACTTAGTTCACTCCAAATACCAACTTCTTGTTTATAAAAAATATATATACTTAAAACATATTAATTCAACATCCATGATTCACGATAAAAGCAATAAACCCAAACTTTGCAAAAATTTATGAAGTTTCAAATCCGCTCCATAAACACTATTACGAACCCCAAAATTACTCACACTTTCATTTTTCTTTTGTCATCTCTCTACAATAATGGGCATTTTCAAGCACCTTCTGAGACCCTTGCTGGACTTACTCCTTTGTTGAGGAAAAAATTGCTCTAACCGCCGACTGTCGAAGGAGTTTGGATCCTTCTCCGTGATTTTGTTTGGACTTGAAGGTCTACTCTGGAGCTTTAATGAGATACATTATACAGATTTTTCTACCATTCTGGAGGTAGACTACGTGGCTTGACGTTTCCTAAGAGTATGTTCAGCTTTGAATGTTCATTTTCTTCACTTCACGCACTTGGGCTTGGACTGTATTTTTTGTAGGTGTATTCATGGGCTTTTCCTGTAGATTTAATGAGGCTTTTTGACAGTATGTTGAAGGCTTTCCATTTTGGAAATTTTCACTCAAACCCTTGTTATGATCTGCTGCTATTAAATCACAGCTCTTGAGTCATATCTTTGACCATTCCAAAAAATTTCATATCCTGTAGCTCTACCTGTAGGTGTTATTTAAATATTCATGTTTTATTTGACAGAGATAAATACATTTCAATTTCAAGTTTGAGTCATTTTTTAATGATTATGGCTTGGCTTCCATCGGTTCTTAGCATCATTGCTACATTAAAAAAAAACTCGTTAACTGCTATGGCATTTGCTGTCTTGAAAACTTATGCAGAATTCAGATACCCATTTCTCCAAAACTACAAACTAAGTTCTGAAGTAATTTAGTGGGTTTAGATTTTGATGTTTACTAGTACCAGCCTAGATTTTGTAAGAACCTAGTTTGTAATATTTTAATATATGGTAAAACACGACTGGCTACTTCGTGTGACTGAATTATTGTATTTAGTTTATTTAATCCCAAGGTCTTTGTTTAACCCTACAATCTGATACAACACTGTATATCTATGTATGAAAGTTCTCCTTTGACACTTGCACCTAACATGTGCTTATGTAGTTGTTCTCTTCTTTAACAAAATTTTCTTTTTTAATATTGTTTCAAAAGTACCTTCATCCCTTCTAATGGCTACCCTGTAGCCGACATTTTACATTTGTATTTGCATTTGGAAACCAATTTATAATTAATTCAGCAACATTATTTTCCCTTTAACTTCAATAATTTATCCTTTCTATCCATGTTCTTTGATGCTTCAAAGTGCTACCATCCAGATTGTAAACCAGTCGTCATGAGGCCTCGACAATATAAAGAATTGAACCCTCTGAATGTTTCTTCAAACTTGATGAACCCTTGAACCAAACAAGAAGGTTTCAACACATAAAATAATGTCCCTTTGAATGTGCATAAATTAGTCTTCTACCGCTCCAACCGGAAGGTTTCGTGACATGGTATCACATCCCTTCAACATTTTAACTTGTATTCAATCCACTTCTTAATTCAGCCTGAAGGTTCCATACTTGTAGCATATGTACATGCCCCTTCCACAGCCTCCTTAGTCTTTAATCTTCAATTTGATTCAACTGAAAGGTTCCATGCTTGTAACTTATGCACGCCCCTTCAACATTCTCCTCAATCATGGTCTTCCCCTCTACTTGTCTCTGTCAGAAGCTTTTAAGCAAGTAACTTGAGCATGTCCCTTCAACGACCTACTATGTACTCATACCTATACCTGCACACTTAAACAACTTATTAGCATAAAAACATTTTGTAGCCTTGTTCCTTCTTTCTGCTCTTTTGACTTCTACACTTTTATATATAGAGTATTCATGTATATTGAGTTTTGATGAGTTGATGTGACCCTGAGCTCAGTGATAACTGACATCATTTCTAATTCATTACTTGCAGGAGTTCCATGCTGACAGAGTGCAAGAAGTGTTAACAGAAGAAGACTAGTCACGTTCATATGGGGATTCATCATTCAGATAGGCAATGATGGGTCCCTTCTTCACCTCTTTACTTTATTTGCATGTATACTTTGTATATGCACCTTACTTCATGCATGCTTTATGCTTCTCTAAGGGTTAATTCCACGGCTAGTGTGGAATCTGAAATTTGTATAAAATGCTTGAATTTCATTCTTTCTCAGTCAAAGGAGTTTCATGATTATTCTTTCATGACAGATGCATTGGATAACTATAATAAAGTAGTATGATTCTGTACTTCTATCTTTCTTGAAAACAAATGTATCCTTTTAAAAGAATGTGTCAAATTTCTTTCCTCTCTATTTGATCGGTAAATTAGCACGTTTCCTTCTTTTTGGAGTAATCAGCTATAAATGAAGGAATATATGTCATATACTTGCATCTCTTTTGCTGAAAACTAGTTTAGCCTTTGAACATTTAGGCAAAAGAGATGGCCATTTAGGACTTAGATCATTTTGAACTAATCACATCACATTTTTTCGATAGGTAGTGCAAAAATGTGAACACTAATCTTGCCTTATATTTGTCAACTTCTCCATTTGCCTTATACTTAGTTTTATAGACCCATTTTACACCTATACATTCTTTATGTTTAGGCAAATCAACTAGTTCCCATGTATCATTTTTCTCAATATATTCAATTTCATCATTGATTGCATTAACCCATTGTTCTTCTCTAATTGCATCTTCAAAATATATAGGATCTTGAGCAAATAAAGCAAAGTTTGATTGAAAATCTATCATATCCCCTTGTCCATAAATCTCTTGCAAAATTCTAGTTTTCTTTCTTTTAAATCTTGATCTCAATGATGCAAGTGTAGGATTTGAGTCATTACTTACTTGTGGACTTGAGGATTCTCCTTTTTCATCTTCCATTTGTGTGTTATCTCCTTGTGGGCTTCTTGATGGAGTTCCTCCTTGCTCATTTGATTGATCTTCTTGGTCTTCTTGATCTTTTCCTTCTTGATTATCATACGGTATTGATATTGCACCTGTAATTGTCTAGTCTATGGTTCCATCCCAAGATTCTTCTTCTTTGAACACAACATCTCTACTTACAATGATTTTCTTTGTTATAGGATTAAACAACTTGTAACCCTTAGATTGTTCATCATACCTAATAAAGATGCATTTTTCACTTTTATCATCCAATTTACTCCTTATTTCTTTAGGAATATGTGCATATGAAATACAACCAAATATCCTGAAATGTGAAACACAATGATGCTTACCACTCCATGCTTGCTGTGGAATCTTGTCTCTCACAGTCCTTGTTGGACTCCTGTTTAGAATATAAACTACACAAGCTACTGCTTCAGCCCAATACTCATTAGGAAGATTCTTACCTTTCAGCATACTCCTTGCCATCTCCATTATTGTTTGATTCTTTCTTTCTGCAACACCATTCTACTGAGGTGTGTAACTTGTAGTGAACTGCTTCTTTATTCCATGATACCTGTAGTATTCCAAAAACTCATTTGACTTGTATTCTCCTCCTCTATCTGATCTTAATATCTTGATGGATAGGCCACTTTGTTTCTCGACCAAATATTTAAACTCCTTGAACTTTCCAAATGTTTCAGATTTATTTTTTAGAAAATAAACCCACATCTTCCTACTAAAGTCATCAATTAATGTCAGAAAATAAATACTTCACCCTAATGATGGTGTTTGTATTGGGCCACATATATATGTATGCACAATTTCTAAACGTGCCCATGCTCTATATGACATCCCCTTTGGAAAAGTTTCTCTATGATGCTTAGCCAAAATACAACTTTCACATGAACTCAATGGTGCTTCAATACGGGGTAAGCCTCTTACCATTCCCTTTCTTTGCAATAAAGATAACCCTTTTAAGTTTAGATGACCATACCTCAAATGCCATTTCCATGCTGGATCTTGAATTGATGCCTTGAAATTTGCTCCAATATCCTCCATAATTTCACTTTTCATGCGCAGTGGGAACATTAGATATTGTTTTTCATTTCCACCTTTGCAATCACCATGTTACTAGGAGGAATATCAAATATAGTGCAAACATTTTTCTCAAAAACAACTCTATAACCTTTTTGACTAAGTTGTCCCACACTTATAAGATTATGCTTCAAACCAGGTACAAAGTAAACATCAAAAATAGTCTTCTTGCCAAGTTTTGTTATCACATTGATTATACCTTTTCCACTTACGTCAATAATGTTATCATTACCCAATTTAATTTATGATTTAACTAAAGTATCTAAATTCTCAAACAATTCTTTATTTCCTGACATGTGATTACTACAACCACTATCAAGAAACCAAATGTTACTTGAGCTCTCTTGAGCTACATGGCATGTAATGAACAATGTCTCATAACTACTCTCAGAAAAATTTGCATTTTTCTTCCCTACATCTACTTGTTTCTTTCTACATTCATTTGCAAAATGTCCAAGTTTCTTGCAATAATAACATTGAACATTTGATTTTTCATACCTTGGTGATGTCTGATTGTTATAGTGTCCCTTTGAGTTGAAACTTTGATTTCTTCTTCCTCCAGGATCTGGACTCCTCATTTCTTGTCTTTGGTAATTATTTCTTCCTCTTCCTCTTCCTCTAAAACCTGGAATTCCTCTTCCTCTGCCACTACCAAATGTCATTTGTGTCTTAAAAGAATTCTCCAAAGTTGTGTCATTATTCTTATTCATCTTGGATTCATGTGCAATCAATGATCCAAACAACTCATCTAAAGTCACTTAGATAGATCTTTAGTTTCTTCAACCGTAACCACAAAAGTATCAAACTTACTTGGCAAACTCCTTCAGATCTTTTCTATGACTTTTTGATCAAATAAATCTTCACCATTTAATCTAATTTGATTAACAATATTAATAACACTAGCTGTAAAATGATCTACTGATTCTGATTCTTTCATTTGTAAATTTTCAAAACTTCTACTAAGTGCTTGTAATTTGGCTATCTTAACCTTAGATGTACCTTGATATGTGTTTTCCAAAATTTCCCAAGCTTATTTAGCAGAACTTACATTTCTTATTCTTTGAAAAATCAGTTCTTCCATACCTGTTTGTATAAACATCATGGCTTTCCCATCTCTTTCTCTATTTTTCTGTAATTCATTTTTCTGATTATCATTTAGAGTAGATTCATCATCTGGTTCTACAAAACCTTTCTCAACAATGACTGTTAGCCCTTGAGCCCTAAACAAATTGTTCATTTTAATTGCCCAAATATCATAATTTTTACTTGTAAGGAGTGGAATTTGATGTTGCACATAAGATATGTTACAAGCCATATCTTCACTCAGATTTTTTGAATTAAAACAACAAATTAATATTAAATCCTTTTCTCAGAGATGCTCATAGAAAATAGAATCTTCTTAAAGCCTTTTAAAAAAACATAAAATAGATTTATTATACCTTCATTGGCTTTGATCTCCAAATCCTTGACTCATCTGATCTCCAAATTCTTTTTTTTATTAGTTACCATTAACTGAATCCTAAACTTTCTTCCTTCATACAAAATGACACTGCTCCACACACCTTGCTCTGATAACACTTTGAAGTGGGCAGAGACAGTAGACAAAAACAAAAATGAAAGAAAAGAGAACAAACTGTGCTACAGCACTATAAAACTGAAATTTTATTGCTTGCCAAAATACATTACATTCACCTCAATAAATAGAGGTTTGTGACTTCTCTAGAGATCTCTAAGCATGAATGGTAGTTGGCTAGAAGACTCTAGACTGTCGATGCAATTACTAAATGCATTTTGAATACAAACTTTGTAGACAATAGTCGGCTATGGACGGTGATGTGCGGTGGGAAGTTGGCTACAATTATACATCAGCTGCAAATTATTAAAAAATGAAAAAAAAAAATTTGAAAATGTGCCTTGGTGAAAACCTGGAAACATGCACCTTGGTAGCAAAAGTAAAGAGAAATAAATTCGTCCTATGGTGAAAACCACTCCCTTGTGGCACCTTAGATAAGTACCGTGATGAAAACCTGGCAATCAGGCATCATGCGTAGTTCTTCTACATATTTCATCCATTCCATCTTCTCTCTTTGATCTTGACAATGTTGATCTATACACAAACATTTGGCTATCTTGTGAGCTATCTTACGATGATCTTGTTTTCATTCCTTTCATGTTTTCATCTCTATTTTCCTCCATATATTCTAGTCTTTCGCTATCCTTTTCCCCTTTGGTCTTGATCTAATAAAAAAAAGAGTAAAACACGATGCTATGAAGCCTCTTGGCATGTCTACTCCTTTGGACTGCATCCTTTCCTTCTTTTGCATTACACTTTT
>MU224297.1:3464645-3477731 GCA_018584345.1 Thuja plicata | reverse complement strand
GAATCTCCCATTGCATGGTTTATTAGCAAGGTCATAGGCTTAATTAGCTCTAGCTGAGAGCAATACTCAAAATAGCCTTGCACTCCATGCCTAGGGAGCTCTAAACCAATTTCTCAAGGTTTCCAATATATGGATCCTCTTGGAAGCAATGGTTTAGAGAAGTGCACCACTTGAGTGTGTACAATTATAACACTCACGAACAGAGTACAGAGAATACAAACCAAAAACGCTGAATAAGAAATGCAAATCAAACATTCTGCAATTTTTTTCTTCAATATTACTACTAAAATTTGCAAGTACAATAGATTGAGAATGTGAATTCTGAGGAAGTGAAGCAGATTTATACAATTTATCTGGCTTACACAACATTAAGGTCTGCAAGTGAGGGCTCCACTTTTTTGTGGGATGGCAGAAAGCTTGGAAATCATTTTGTACATAACGTGGGAAAATCATGGTCGCTGACAATTTGGACATTGATTTAGAGACAAGCTTGGATTTAATATCTTATGGCCATATTCATGGCACCACGCCTTTAGATTGAATTAAAGTGGTCGATGCTCAATATTTTTTAGTCAAAAAGGTAGAGGAAAAGGAATTAAAATTATGGGCTCAAAGTCTGCCATGGTGCATTTACAAAATCCATCGAAAAATTGCCTTTTTCCAGATGATTCCCTACCCTCCACGCAAGACCTCTGTACCTTCTTTTATTTTATTTTTTTGTGGTCTATCCATAAATTCCTGACAACAATGTTTTTTCCATAATATCTCCATCTTTTTATTTTTTTTCTCAATCCGATTCAGTTAGGTTAAATTCTGTTTTTGGAATTTGTTAGAATTGTGTACGAACTCAAGAGAAACTAGAGAAGATGAATAATGAACATTGGTCAAGCTTTTTAATATAATAGTGCAGTTAATATGTCTATCAAACTTTTGGTGGCAGAAAATATATTGGCCTCAATTGTTTGTATTTAAAAGATAAGTCTTCTATTTTTTTCTTCAACACTCCTTAGCCTATTCAGCAGAGGATTGCTAATATCTTGAGATTTCAGATTGAGTCTCTCCCTCTGACTTACTTGGGTGTCCCTATTGTGGTAGGAAGATATCCCTAGATTTTCTGGAAAAGCTTGCTCAACAAGCTTTGACAAAAATTCAATCATTGGACTCATAGGTGGCTCTCTACTACTGGCAGGGTGACTCTCCTACAATCTATGATTCAAGCCCTTCCTATATACAGAAGCATGGTTTAGGCTGCTCCAGCATATTTTCTTAAGGAATTTGATGCTCTTTCTCACCAATTTCATTGGAGTGGAAATTTGAAAAATTCTAAATGGAGCCTCATCAATTGGGATACTGTCTGCAGGCCAAAAAAAGGAGGCCTTGGCCTTCATTCTGCTATCTTGTGTAGTCAAGCTCTTGCTTCCAAGCTCTATTGGCACTGGTGCTCCAGTCAGTCTTAGCTTTGGGCCCGTATCCTATCACACAAGTATTTACTTGGCATTGAACCTTCAAATGTTTCCAAGTTTCCTCTTGAGGGAAGACGCTCTATGGTGTGGAATACCCTTAAGATTGGTGCTCACCTGGTGAAGAGAAGTCTTTTTTGGGTCTGTAATAGAGGCATTGAGGTTCTATTTTGGAGTGATTCCTAGAATGGGCATCCTCCTCTCTTGTCCTCTCAACCACACTTATAGCCTCTTTGTGATTTTTTCCTTTCAACTGGATGCAATAAGGTGGCTCATTAAAAGGAGGCTCATAACTTGGGCCTTGTTGTTGGTTATAGATGGAAGAACTCTTCTGATTGGCTGTCGGGTAGTTCCCTAGGGGATCGGTTGGAGCTTTCTTAGATCTTAGCTTCGAGGGAGTACAACTCTCTACAAGAACCTGATGTTTTAGCTTGGGGAGGTGCTTCTTCTAGCAAGTATTTTGTTTCTTCAAGGTACCTTGCGCTGACTAAGCAATTGTTTGGCGAGGTGGAGGTTTTTTGGTGGAAGAAATCTTGGAATAGCTTTTCTTGGCCTAAGTGTAACTTTTTCCTATGGATTCTGGTTTATAATCACTATCTTACTTGGGAGAATCTCTGCAAGAGAGGCTTCCAGGGGCCCTCCATTTGTGTCTTATGTCACAATAGTGAAGAGACTATTTCCCACCTTTTTTTTCTAGTGCTCCTTTGTCAAGCAGATTTGGCACTTCTGGTGGAGTGTGTGGGGATGCTCGTGCTGGCATGTTTCTTCCTTGTCTAAGTTCTGGGATCGTCTGGGCCATCCCCCTTCCAAGACCTCTTTTCTTTAGGTTTCTTGGACTATTGGCCCCTCCTTTATTTTATGGCATGTTTGGCTTGAGAGAAATATGAGGATCCTTCATGATGTGTAGATGGGGATCAAGCACCTGTGGGGGAAAATTGCTCATTCTCTTCATGAAACCCTCCTGGAAAAATGTGACTTTTGTGGAGGTTTGGAACTTAGAGATGTTGGTATTTACTCATGCCTTTCCTTTCCTCTTCAAGGTGGTGCTCCCTCTCTGCCCCACAGATGCGCTGGGAATAGAGCCAGGCAGCGCTCTCAGCATGTTAATCGTGAGGGGCATTGGGCTCCTCCCTAGTCTGGAGTTCTTAAAATCAATATTGATGGTTCTTCTCAGGGAAATCCTAGACCGGCTAGCATTGGGGGAGTTGGGCGTGATAGCTCTGGTGATGTTCAATTTCTGTTCTCTATCTACAAAGGTTACCATACAAATAACCTCATGGAAGCCCTTGCTATCTTGGTTGTAGTGGAACAATGTTGTCAACGTGGCTAGAGAAGAATTACCTGTGAGAAAGACTCGCAGGTGGTAGTGAATTTATTGAATAGACGGAACCTTGTGGATGTGGATTGGCATTTGGCTCTGGTTATTCAACAGATCATTTAGTTATGCAATTCTCTGGAATCCATGTCTTTTCTGCATATCCCTTGGGAGTGGAACGGTGTTGCTGATTGCTTGGCTAAATGGGTTTCCAAGCACGCGTTGGATTGGAATATTGTTGATCATAGGATTCTTCCTCCTGATTTATCTCATAAGCTGGCTCAACTTGTTGACTAGGATAAAGCTCTTTAGTGCTCTTTGTTTCCTCTGTTGTTCTATACTCTTTGGTATTCAATAAATTTTTTACCCCTCTTTAGTTAAGAATCATGTTCGTATGATTGATATAAATGATTTGGCTCAAACTAACAAGTGACATAATGCTTCTGAAAAGGAAAACAATCTTAATTATTTAAGGTCATGTCATTAACTAATTATGTAAGTAGAAAGATTATAAGATTGATTCATATTATAATTTTGGGATGTCATAGTTTTAAAATGGTTTAGTATTTTATAGATTTTTTCTTTTATTTTTATAAAATATTTTAGTGAAGGGTATCAAAGTAATAATTAAGATTAAGAATAATGTATTCATCATAATTTAGGATCTTGTCTTCATTTAAACATTCAATAATAGCATTCCAAAAAAGTTTGAATCTCAAAGAAGGTTATTTCTTGATAGTGTATAATTTGAGGTGATTGGTTACTCCTCAACACCCCCAAAATCCATGTAAGATCATAACCAATTTCAAAAAAGAGAATGGAAAGAATAAATTTGCTTCAACAATATAAGATCAGTTGAAGGTTGAATATAAAATGTACAACATGAGATAACTTGCTTATAAAAACAAGGTAAGAGGTAGAATTAGATAAGATTGTTACATGGGTCATAATCATATACAATGAGACAACTACCTCGATCAAATATTAAATGACCTAGGTAACTTGAGTTAAATAAAGGCCATAAAGATAAGATATGATGTGCCTTATGTTGACAACCAAAAACTTCTAGAAACAACACCTAGGATCTAACTTATGTCATGTGAATAACCCCCATAAATTGCAAAAACACTAAGTACAAGACCTTTACTAGATCTAAAACCTTATTCAAACCAATAGAAAAAATCATTAAACTAGAGAAAAAAATTACTAAAATAATTTAAATAACTACAAAGAATAAATAGTAGTGCTAGTATTCTTCTACATCAATAAAAAATACAACTAAAAGTATTATAATAAATTATTTAGGAAAAATCACTCCATAGAGATGAAAAAATTGTTGCAAGCTAATTACTTGATTGAAAACATAAAATACACAAATGATTGATCATTTGATCCTCTATTCTTTGTAATGCATATAATATTATCTTAATACTAACTTACTTGGACTAATCTCACTAGATTATCACTCAACTCACTTAAGTAAGGAGAGGGTTATTTTCAAGAAGGAGGCAACTCAAAAATGAAAAGAAAAATGTTGGTCGTGACTTTTCCAACACTCAATAATTCAATACAAAATATTCCTTTGTAGTATTTGAGAGTCCTATTTAAAGGGTTTTTAGATGGAATAGAAATCTAGATCATCAATATCCACAACTAATGGATTCTCCTCGCCCCTAAATTATTTGTAAGGAGATTTAATTTCAAATTGTTTAGTAAGATCTAGCGTTCTTTGACTGCGTGGCCACTCCTCCTGTCTACATTCTTGGTAGGCTCATGATCTTTGAGGCAGGATGGTAGGTGGAGGAGGTGACATCCTCCTCCATGTAGGTCGGTGTTCTCTTAACTCCTCCCTCTTTCTTTAATACTCTGTACGTTGCATTTATGGTTTGCCTTCTGTGTTAAGTTAAATGGAGATGGACTCTGAAGGCATTTTTATAGGGCCAGAACCCTCCATTGCTTTGTCTTTGCCTCCCAAGAAAACCTTTAGGGAAGCCACTCCTACTTCCTTGGCATTGGTGGATGCATCTTTTGAGTGCCATGCTGGGAGTCCAGGTGAAGAAGGTAAGGCCCCTGGAAACTTGGGTAAATATGTTCTTATAGTGCCTAATAACTCAATGCTCAAAGAAACAACTAGCAAAAAAGATAGACTTAAAGATGTTGCCATCTTTTTTTCCTGTGTAGATATTGAAAAGTGCCTTGCTAGGAAATTTATGGATGATTGGTTTCATAACTTTTAGAATTTAAAATTAGGGCTTCATATTTCCTTCTGTAGACAAATTCAAAAAGGTTTATTTGTTAGTTTATTGCTAATCATGAGGTGCAGACCGCTATCTTGCAGCGCCAGTACTGATCTATGGGAAAAACCTCATTTTGTGCCCTAAGCTGGTCACCTGAGGCTGTTCATGAGGAAATTTTGGCTTTGTCCTACCCACGATGGTTTGTGGTTAAAAATGTTCCTCCCTTCCTGTGGAAATTTATATGGAAAATTGTTAACCCTATTGGTAAACTTGTCAGGATGGATGACTCCTCTCAGCTTGTCCCTCATATAGATGCTAGGGTTCTTGTCTCTATATGGCTAGGGATTGACATTCTAGATTCTATTGAAATTAACATTAAAAAAGAAACCTACTCGTGTCCTATTGAAGTACTTGGTTTCCTTAATGTCTACATCCTCTATAAAAAAGAGGGGCATCTTTGAAAGGAATGTCCCAATCTTAATAGGAAACCTATGATGACTTCTAAACCTACAGAACACACTTCTTCTCCTATATTAGTGAAAGAGGTCAAAGTTTCTCTTGAGAAGTCCAAAAACCCTAGTTGTGACACTCCTACTATGCAGAATATTGATGTTACTCATGGTTCCAACAATGATATCCGTGTTGGTGCCCAAATCAACAGATTGGATTTCCTATGGAATTACCAATCCAATGATGGGAAACCCAAGTGACCTAGCCAACTAACAAGGTTTTAACCAAAACAAGTTTAAATCTTCTGCAATTCCCGCTCTGCAAAGCCAAGGTTGGTAGGCTTACACCCTAAACTTATCCTTCAAGTTTCAAGGATTTTTATAGTAGATGAGGAATACTTCAACACTCTCTTCCTCCAAGTGTGGCAAAGAAATTGAAGGAAAACCTTAACTAAAAAGCAACATGTGATAAAATGTTGTCTAAGATGATTCAAAATGTTTAAAGAATTTTTGTGTGTATATATATATATATGAATTGAAAAGTATAGATGGATAGAATATCACAAAACTATGAACAATGAATTAAATGATCATAATCAAACATATATGTAGATGAGTGCCTTATTTTCTCATGGGCAATAGAATCAAGATCATCCCAATCCTTTGTACAACCTTAGAGACAGTTGAAAAGAAATATATCACTTCAAAGGTGTTACAAAATGAGCATATTATTGGAAATTAGTTGAGTAACTGAGAGGGGAGGGTTGAATCAGTTACCACAAAAACAAATCCAAGTCCCTTAGATTCCTTAAACAAAATTTTGACCGTCACTCAATTAACATAGATATTCTACTATTACTCGGTTAACAAAGCAATCTAAAGATATTACTTGTGATTATCCTTTAGTGATTAAATGCATAAACATAAAAAATAAAGTAAATAACATGTACACATATGACACCAAGATTTAACATGGAAACCCAATTTGGAAAAACCACCAATTGCAACTAGTCACTACTTTTCACTCTTCTAAATTGAGCTCTATTAGGAGCGAACCTTGTTAAAGGTTACAAAAACACACTGTAAGGTGTGACCCTATTAGAGGATTTAATCACCCTGTAATGAGTGGCCTTGTTAGAGGTCTTTAAGAACTTCAATGTAGAAATGTCACCTTGTGAGAGCATTTACAAAAGAGTGTTAGTCTTCTCTATTGAGAGATTTAGATCACTGCTACAATTTTTAGAGAGTAACAATGCATTGACTTGTTTTGAGAAGAAAATATCTTTGCTGATTCAGATCTCTACTCTAGCTTTAAAATAGATCCTTACTTATCAAATATTCTATTGCAGCTCTATCTGATTTTCTATCCTTAATCAGAGTCCCATCTAATTTTGCCTCCACAGTTCATATCAAAACTCTATTATATATCTTCACACTCACACACATTCAATCCAAATTTGACCTTGTATATATATGATAAGCCTTTTCAAGTTGGCTTAGTAACCTTCCAAATAAACAATAAAACTCAAGTCTGTTGGTTGTATATAACCAGTTAAACATAGAGTGTAAACTTATGTTAGTTGCCTGACACTAAATATCTAACTTGGTTAACACTCTAATCCTTAAATACTTGACCGTTACTATAATGCCCGAGTGGACTTGGTTAGAACAGAAAATCACTTTGGTTTTCTTCAATGCCTGAGAGAACTTGGCATACACTGACTGTGCTCGATTTAAGTATAAACATTTATGTAACATCACTATCTTTGTGTAAACATCAATGACAATATGCAATTGAATAATTTTCATCAACACATATAACCTAAGTTAATTCATAGTTATCTCAACTGAATCAATTTTCAAATGACAGACCAGTTGATGGTGGCCACAATCAATTGAATTTAACCATGAAAGATGAAAAGACCAATTGATAATAAGAACTATAAATTTGAATCAGGAATGCTACACCAAACTATCACTTTGAAGAAAGTCTATAGATTTTATCCAAGGGACTAATTGAAAATGAAAAGATATCTATTCCCATAGATGAGAGAAAAATGAGTACTTATCTTATTAATTTTTAAAAAATGGTACAATTTAGTTCGTGTTGTAGTTGTGGATCAAAACTATCCAATCTGACTATAGTAACCGTAATAAAAAAAATTTTGGTATTGATCTTGGTATCCTTATTTATATCAAGTCCAAAGAATGTGAACAAGCTTCAGATCAACACATTTGTTCATAACTAATACCTAATCCTAGGATCAATAATTGAATATTAAGTACATTTGAAGGATTGACTAATCATCCTTGTTAAGAATATTTGTCGACCAATTAGGTTTCAACCATAATAATTTAATAAATCCTTGGTGGTTCATCATCAGATTATCAAATAAGGATATTGTATTATCTCAGTACTTTGAACAAATGTATTCATCAAGTATCTCTGCTTCTGATAATGGATATCATCTCTGGCATGTCTAATATCATATTTATTGAAAACAATCATGTTGACATTGTTGACCATCTTTTGGTATCCTTCATATTTATAAAAATGCTCCAAGTATATTTTCATGTGGTCATCATCCTAAATTTAATCATGGTCACACTATTTTATCAGGTGTTGATCTCATGTTTCACCACCTTTTGAAAACCCTGCACAACCATGTCAACAATATTTTAATTAGACAAAACCCTCGTTGATTAAAAATGCAATTTAAAACATAAAATAAAAAATATATAAAATATCCCTGTAATCATTTTCATCCGAGTTCTCTTTTATTTTAACCATCGAAGACATGTGGAAACCAATCGTGCCCTTGTGATAGATAAAAATCTTGCAACTTTTGTTGCGATTGAATGCCAGTCGTAAATCAAATTTTCCTTTAATCGTCTATCTTCATCCCGTGTTAACATTAGCCTTTAGTGAGTCTAGTGTACATGGCAGTTAATCGCTCCCTTACGTCAGATAAAAGACTAGATTTTTTTCATCATGAGTAAGCAATGACCATCGATGTTTTTTGATCTAAGTAAAGCCTTAGTGGTTGATCTGCATTCTTCACCATTCAAAATTTAGTGGGACCAGGAAACATGTTGGCTAAGCATGATGCCTTAAAGCTTAACAATCTTCATCTTGGCGATCAAGGGATTACACTGACCATCAAATTTCATTTACTTGTTGTGTCTTTACTTTATCTTTTCAACCCATGACCCATGACATCATTAGTGCCAAATGTCATCTCAATGCAATGCCTCAATGGTTAGATGTCGATCACTTTTTCTTCAAGGGTTTACATTTTCTGTCTAATCAATTCAAACTTGATCGGTCTTTACTTCTTTCCTTCTTTGCTCAGCCTGGCCCACCATGGACACATGTCATCCAATTGTACCCTCACACCAGATAAAAACCCTGGACCTTTTCATTTTGAGTGAATGCTAGTCGTGGATCTATTTAACATCCACTGTAGATCCTTCCTCCTACATCACTTAGACTTTCAGTTGGGGCAGGACACGTGGCGGCATGTCATGATGCCTTAATGGATGGATATCATGCATCTTTTCTTTAATGCATTATGCCAACCATAGATCTATTTGGATCCTTCCTGATATTTAACCATTGATGAACCCATAGCTTGGATTTAAAACCTGATCATCTTTATTTCCCAGTTAAGTCATCACTGCCGATTTCACCCATATGCTAAAAGATAAAAACCTTAGTTGCTGGCACTTTAACCAACTACAAAGATGAAGTGTATTGTTATCATCCTATTTGATGAATCAATATCTACCATCTGGATCTTTTTCACCTTTCTATCATACTTCCGTTGGCAATCTCACGATGCCTTCAAGACTAAAAATTGTGCATCTGGTCTTTAAGGCATCATGCTAATCGTAGATCCTATCTGAATGTTAGTAGTTGAAATATTTTTCATGTAAAACCATGCGTATCCTTTTCAACTTGTTCAAACATCCACATTCTACCACAGGTATCCTCGCTATCTCGTTGCTTAGAACGTTTGTGGGCCCAGGACACGTGTCGTTCAGGCGTAGTGCCTTAATGGATAGATTTTGAGCATCTTGTCTTCAAGGATTTACACCTACCACTTGATCAAATGGGAATTTCTTGATGTATTATCCTTCTTTGACTTTTCTCAACTGAGATCAGAGTATACCTGTCGTTCAGGCGCATTCCCATGAAGGTTAAAGATCTTCATCTTGCCGATTGAGGGATAATGCCCACTATCAATGTTTGGAAATAAGGCAAGTTGTTTAAGCGGATTTGCGAAGAGGTAAAACTTACTTAAATAGCCCGCAAAAAGAATTCAACGACTATTTTTATGAATTCAAAAGTTTGCAGGCCACAAAATGTAAGCTTTTAAACATAGCATATTTTAACAGGATAGATGCATGAAATAAGATGAATGCACAAGATAGGATTTTGCAAGCATAAACTACAAAATGAAAGGAAGAAATAAAATCATAAATCACAATAATGAGTATAAGGAATGCTTACATGAACTATTTTCATCTCCAAATTTGATCTGTAAATCTGGGTTCCACCAGTCGCTCTTTTTGGGGATGTATGTTCATACCTGGACACAACAAGATCCTAGCTATCTTTGGAGAAGGGGACTATTAGAAGAAAAAAATAAAACTATACATATTATATAAATATGGAAAACAAACATGTATTTTGTAGTTTTTAAGAAAATAAGGGTTTAATATACTGACCATGTATAGGAAGCTCATGAGGATAACCTTCCAAATCCTATAAAAGATAAGAACTCTCACCTCCTTTACCAATGATGAAAAAAGGACCTATCCATAGGGCCTCAAATTTTTCATGTTTGCCTTTATCCTGATCTTTTACATTCCATCTCAAAACTAAATCTCCTTCCTGGAACATCCTTTTTGTGGTCTTTTTGTCAAACAAGACCTTCAATTTTTTCTATAATTCATGATTTCTCTCTTGAGCCTAATTCCTCATTTCATCCAATTCTAAAAGCTGATGAAATCTATCTTCCATTAAATGCACCTCTTCCCACTGTTCTTTATTCACAAATTTGTATACTGGTAACAAATTATTCAATAATAAATGGGCTTTCTTTCCGTAAACAAGTTCATATGGTGCATATCTAGTAGACTTCTTAATTGTAATTATGTCTTCCCAAAATGCAAGTGGTAACTTTGAGTCCCATGATCTTTTGTTACTGTTTAACATTATTTTGATGATCTTCATTATATTCTTGTTACTATATTCTTCTTGGCAATTTCCTTGTGGGTGATAAGGGGATGAATAAGAAATTTTTATTCCATATTTCTCATGAAATTCAGTGAACTCTGCAGATCGAAAACACATAGCATTATCATAAACAATCTTATGAGGAACACCAAATCTTGTCAATATATTTTCAGTCAGGAATTTGATCACCACTTTACTAGTAGCTTGTCTAGTAGGTATGGCTTCCACCCACTTAGTGAAGTAGTCAGTGGCCACCAGAATCCATTTATATCCAACACTAGAAGTATCATTTATTTATCCTATGAAATCTATTCTCCACAATTGGAATGGTTCTTCAGTAGACATAGGATTAAGGGGTAATGCACCATTATATTTGAGTTTTCCTGAAATTTTTTGACATGCTTCACATCTTTGAATATATGCATGAGTGTCTTTAAAACAACAAGGCCAATAGTATCCTGCATCCAATATTTTATGGGCACTAGTCTTCACTGGAAACTCTCCCCCACATTTTCCATCATTAAGATCCTTGAGTACTTCATTTTCTTGATATGTATCTAAACAAAAAAGAAGCATACCATCCATGTTTTTCTAGTATAGGTCTCCTTGTATGAAGACATACTTAGATGCCTGCAATTTTACTATTCTTTTCTGATTATCTTGATGACATGTAACTGATTGAATGTTTGATAATGTTAAATTGAAGATGATGCAAGACATTAAATCAGTTAATGGTTTCTATTATCATCGATGTCAACTTGATATCATCTGTATAGTCATATACATAATGCCAAAGACTTCAGAGAATCAATGGAATAGAGGTTATGCTTTCAGTAATGCATAAAAGTCAAGTATTCACCAAGTGACAGACTACACTAGTGGAATGCACACCACCGGTAAAGACAGAGATAAAGTCACACTGATGCCCGACGAGCAGAACACAGTGTTGCCCGATGAAGCAAAATTATAGGATGCCCAACAAGATAAAAATATTGTTGCCCGACGAGAAAGATCCAATGATCCCTGATAGACGGAGATCCCGAAGCTAACTGAAGATACACCGATGGAACTAGTAGTTGTCACCGGTGACAAACTGCAAATTTGACTGACAAAATAGAGAGATCAGAAAATGACAAAATATCTAGCTGGCAGAGCTTAAGGATAGACTTAACTAGTTTTTTTATTTTTTTTATTTGACCACAGTTAAGTAAGTGATTTAAAGATGATTTATACTGTTGGCAAGAAGATAACTACGAGATAAATTAGGAGTTAAAGCTGTAAATCAAATTGGCTGGATTGTTTTTTATGCCAAGAATCAAGAATCAAGGAAAATCATGTCTATATAAGAGACAATCATAATTAATTTCCCTATGAACTCACATACAGGGGAGTGAATTGAGAGAAGATGCTGAAGAGAAATTGATGAAGGATAAGCTTCATGCAATCCTGATCAATCAAGCTAAGGGAGAGCTAGAGAATTCTGCAGACACCAACGAACAGTGAAGCATAGCATCATAGAGTAGAAAGAATGAAGAAAAAAGGAATGAAATTGATATATTTATTAGAGAGGTATTGTACATAAATAGATCTGAATATCTGCAATTCAAAGTTGCATTAGAAATAGGTCATTGTGTTTCAGTTTAACCATTGAAGCATTAAGTCTCTTAATAGAGCAGGACTTAACAGTCTTTTGTAATTGAGGTATATCCTAATGGATTACTAGAAGGTTGACTCATGATAGTAGCATTGGTCTTACCTAAAGCATATTGATAGTCTAAGAAGGAGGCTGATTCAAGGATGGTAGTAAGATTAGCATAAAGCCTATTGACATTCATGAGACTG
Source organism: Thuja plicata (assembly GCA_018584345.1). NCBI lineage: Eukaryota > Viridiplantae > Streptophyta > Pinopsida > Cupressales > Cupressaceae > Thuja > Thuja plicata. The sequence continues at coordinate 3,465,186 of MU224297.1, read as the reverse complement.
ATTCAAGGATGGTAGCATAGATGCCAGATACTTAGTGACAACCTATGTATGAAAATCCTCTAACAAGGTCACACTTAACAGTGTGTTTGTAACCTTTAACAGGGTTGGCTCCTAACAGGGCTCACTAAAGAAGAGTGAAAATTTGGGGTACCGGTCCCAGTGGTTTTTCCCTTAATAGGGTTTCCACATTAAAATCCTTGTGTTATGTGTATGGTTTATTACTTTAGTGTTTTACATCTCACATAAGAATTTATGGATTGACTGGTATACTCTGCATATTTACTGAGTATCGGTAAATAAGTTTTACTGCTTATTGGTTAACAAGGAGAAGAAGGACAAACAAGGTAAACCGACAGATAGTTATTTATTTCAAGTATTTCAGAGGCATACATATTGTAGGGACTTAATAATTTGAGGTGTATTAATTGGTGGATTGAAGTTTAAAAGGATAAATTTTTGAGGCCACTAATTCACCCCCCCCCCTCTTAGTTATTACTAACAATTGGTATCAGAGCTTGTGTTCTTAGAAGGAAGGTTTCAA
>MU224297.1:3443112-3461656 GCA_018584345.1 Thuja plicata | reverse complement strand
TATCCTAACAGATTACCAGAAGGTTGACTCATGATAGTAGCATCGATCTTACCTAAATCCTATTGACAGTCTAAGAAGGAGGTTGATTCAAGGATGGTAGTAAGATTAGCATAAAGCCTATTGATAGTCATGAGACTGATTCAAGGATGGTAGCATAGATGTCAGATACTTAGTGACAACCTATGTATGAAAATCCTCTAACAAGGTCACACTTAATAGTGTGTTTGTAACCTTTAACAGGTTTGGCTCCTAACTGGGCTCACTTTCGAAGAGTGAAAATTTGGGGTACCAGTCGCAGTGGTTTTTCCCTTAACAGGGTTTCCACATTAAAATCCTTGTGTTATGTATATGGTTTATTATTTTAGTGTTTTACATTTCACATAAGCATTTATGGATTGACTGGTATACTCTTCATATTTACTGAATATCGGTAAATAAGTTTTACTTCTTATTGGTTAACAAGGAGAAGAAGTGTAGACAAGGTAAACTGACAAATAGTTATTTATTTCAAGTATTTCAAAGGCATACATCTTGTAGGGACTTAATAATTTGAGGTGTATTAATTGGTGGATTGAAGTTTAAAAGGATAAATGTTTGAGGCCACTGATTCACCCCCCCCCCCCCCCCTCTCAGTTATTACTAACATATCTATGAGGCTTTCTAGACATTTCATGTGTTTTATGAAGTGTACTGTGTTAGTATACCAAGGGCACCTTTCAATACTAGTCTGAGTCTTACTTAAATCCACTTGATTGACCTGTAATGCATCCATATTTGATTCTTCCATCAACCTTTATAATCCTTGTCCTCTAATAATTCTAGCGATGTGAATCTCTATATCAAATTACTGAATTTGATTCACCCACCTACATCTTCTGCTAGTGACTTTTGATTGTCTGAATATATCCTTTATTGTTGCATTAGGAACATAGGCTACTACTTTTTCTCCTACCAAATAAGGCCTAAAATAATTTAATTCCTTCACAAGTGCATATCATAATATCATAATTTAACTCATAAGCTTGAAGAGTCTTACTAAAGAATGCTATTGGTTGTTCATAACCTTCATTATTCTTTTGCAACAAGATAGTAGCAATGGTGTGATACAATGCAAAATAAACTAATTGGAATGGTATAGTATAATCTGGAGATTTAAAGATAGGGGCCTCCTTGATTGCCTTTTCAATATTTACAAATTCTTCTAAAGCTTCATTTGTCCATTTCATGTTTTCACCCTTGTTCAACATCATAGCAATTGGTTTAATTATTTCTTAAAAATTTGGGACAAACCTCCTTACAAAGTTTATTTGTCCAAACAAGGACTAGATCTTTTTGATATTCTTTGGGACCTCAATTTTTTCTAGTGCTACAATCCTCCCAGGATCTATTCTTACTCCATCTTTGGACACAATATGTCCTAACAATTTTCCGTCAGTGGCAGTAAAATGACATTTATTTGGGTTCAATGATATCCCATATTCAAGGGCTCTTTGAAATATTTGTTCCAAATGTTTGCAATGGTCATCTTCCCTTTTGGAATAACCAGTTAGGTCATCCTAATATACCACCATAATTACATCAATAAAATCCTCAAAGGCCACAACCATTTCTCTTTGGAAGGTAGCCCCTACATTAGTGAGTCCAAAAGGCAACTAGAATATACATAAGTACCCTAAGGTGTAGTAAATGTTGTTTTATATTGTTCCTCTTCTTTAACCTTCACCTAGTTATACCTTGAGAACCCATCCACCATTGATAATAATTCATTTCTTGTGACCTTTTGCAATAATGATTCCATGTTTTTTAATGTATAATTGTCCTTTAATGATGATATATTTAGATTCTTGAAATCTACACAAAGTCTAATATCATAATTCTTTTTTCTGAGAGGCACCAAATTTGAAACTATGTCGAGTGTGTAATCGGCTTTATTATACCAGCATCCCTCATTTTGATTAATTCATCTTTCATCTTGGGAGCCAAAGTAGGATTTATTATTCTCTGCCTCTGCCTAAATGTTTTGGCAGTAGGCTTCAAAGGTATCTCATGTTGAAAAAGGTCCTCTCGGTAAGTTTTAAGGTCATCATAGGACCAAGAAAATACATGCCTATATTTTCTCAATAGTTTGATGATATTTGTTCTAATCTTTGGGATTAAACTTCTACCCACAAATACTTCATTTAGAGTTTCTTCATTTACCAAGTTTATCCTTTCTACTTCATCTATTGTGACATTAGTGTTTTTCTTGTCCATTTTTGAATCTTTATTGTCAAACAATATCTCCATTGCTAGAAGGCCTTTTGGAACCTTATTGGTTTTAAGTTGAATAACTTCCTTTCCAAACAACACCTCTTTCCCACCCTCCCTCTCAACATGAGCATTCAAGTCTATCAATTGATCTTTATACTCTTGCTCACATGCTAAAAATCTGATTATATCTCTGTCATCTTTGAAGATTTTCTAGTTGTTGATGTTATCAGGTATAGCGGGCCTAGTTTTAACTTCAACTTGAACTATGTCCTCACAAGGAATATCATTATGCTTCAATTGCAAATTAGCCATAAAATTTGCAAGGATATTTTTTGATCTATCTATCCAGTTAATAGAAAAGGCATCAAAACATTCTATAGAATCCCATACTTCATTTCTATATCTCTTAAGAAAAGGCTGCTTAGCATCAAATTTGCTTTTAACTTGAGAAACAATTAATTCAGAATCCCCAAAGACACTTAACATTTTATTCCATGTTTACTAGCTATTCTCAAACCAAGAAGTAGAGCTTCATACTCTCCAATATTGTTAGTACATTCAAAATCTAGTAAAAAGGAATATTTAAATATTTTCTTATCAGGGACAAAGAAAATGACACCATCTCCATTACCATCCCGGCAACAAGCACCATCAAAATACATTTTCCAAATTGTATTATTACTTACTTTTGCATGTACTCAATAGGTTATGTATTATGCATTGCATTTTTTGAAATACTTGCCTAAAAGTTATCAATATCAGAATGATAGAAATGTGTAACCAAGCTTCGATCCAAATCCTCAATAATATATGGACTTTGAGTCTCCCTATCAATTCTTATATCCCCGCCATTCACTAGAATAGAAGCATGTAAGAAAGATCTAATTGAATACCACCTCCAAATAAGCTAGACCATTGTCTAGATAGAAGCATTCCACAATTGGTAGGGACTTCAACCACAGTGATATCCATTTTATAAGACATTTCAGGAAATGTAGGAAATTTAAATTTGACATTCTTCATTATACCTACAACAGGAACATATCTATTATCCATAGCATAACATCTACCAAATTTGGTATCAACATTCATTCCTAATTCTTTCATTACATCATTAGGCATAATATTTACTGCTGCACCAGAGTCTATCATACAAGTCTTTACCAATCTATTGTTTATCAATAGAGTAAGATAGAAAGGATCAATTTGATTTCCATTTTGTTTAAAGTAGTTTCTAGATAAATAGCTGGAGGATCTTTTACTTCTTGGTTATGATCTTCCTTATTACCTATATTAGACAATATCTTCAAAGCTTCACTTTTACACTCAGGTATTTTAACTATTTCAAGCAAAGGAGCAGATATTTTAACTTGAGATAATGCATTAGATATGAAAGAACATTCATTGGGAAGAGATTTACTAACCACCTTTTTTCTTACTATTCTTGGAAAGTCCTAAGGTTGTACCTATTTATCTTGAGCAATGTTTTTGTGCTTTAGCCTATTTGGATCAGTTCCTTGGTCAGGTTTCCCTCAGTCTGCATTTACTGTTCTATTCCTTAACTTATAATTAATTTTTTCTTATTCCACTACAGCTATTGTGTATGATTTATTCTCCTCTTCTATTAATTCTCTTAATCTTGGAGTGCTCTCCTGATAATCCCCATAATGGTACACTTTATTTATGTCATCCTTGCAGTATTATTCATCTGAAGAGCTATAATCATCATATCCCCACACTGCATCTGTCAATAAATTATTCACTGTGGGTCACTTATTATCATTTTAATCTTCATCCTCTTTCCATCTTTGGGCAAAAACACATTGCTCATAATAATGTGGTAGTGTGTAGGCTTCACACCAAGGATAGCTTTCCATAAAATGGTTGTTTTTCCTCAAAGGATCAGGAGTATGTAATTCTTTTTTCACTAGTTTCCCATCCTTCCATTCTTTGTTATAAGGCATGTCCTACAATTTGTATCTATTATTTGTGTATGGCGGTCGATTATTCTAGTTGTACTAAAAATTATCTTTTCCATTATTCATTTGGATGCCTTTCACCATATTCATAAGCTTATTTAATTTATCTTATTCCTTGTTTTGCTTAGGATTTTTTGGATTGAACAACTGAGTGTCCTCCCTCTTAGTAATTATACTAGATGTCTTCCTACCATTTTCAATATCTATGGAAATGTTGAGATCATGTGCTAAAGTAGAAGGCTTATGAGATCTAATTTCATAATTGGTCTTGCTATCAAAAGCACCCATAGAAAATTTATCAGAAAGGCATCAAAATGTTGAACATCTCTTGGAATCCTATTTAAAACTTTGTTGAACCTTTTTTTGAATTCAGCCACAGATTCATTCTAATTTTTCTTCATACTTGTCAACTCATGTGAGGAAAAATAAGTTCCATTGTTATCACTGCATTGTTCTATGAATTGATTAACAAATTCATCCCAACTAGATTTGGATCTATCTGGAAAACCTCTGAACCATTCTACTATATCTTCTATGAGAGATTAAACAACATGTTTCATGTATAAATCCTCATTCAATTCATCTAGCTCTTGGATAAAATTCTTCAAATTTACATAATGCACCTCAACTAATTCTGACCCATTCCCTGAAAACTTTGGAATGGCAATTCTTAATTTAGTTTTTATGTCATTAGGATATCCCCTTATGCCATAAAAATCTAATTGTCTGCATCTGTCAGAAACCAATGGGGCTCTATAGTTGTTTCCATTTTTATTAATTGCTCCATGTCTTGGATTCTACTGATTTTCATTCTAAAATCCTTGATTATTTCTTGGTCCAAAATTTGGGATGATATTATAATCTCTTGGGCCATAATTTTGCGCCCTTTTATTTTGATATCCATTATATATTCTTTCATCATTTTTATGCCCATGATGTTCATATTGGTTAGATCCATTAGGATTAATTTTTTTTTCATGGTTATGATGTTCTCCTTTGTTTAGTTGTCCCCAATGACCACTTGTTTCATTCCCATTTTTGTTTTTCTCACACCTTCCTCTATTGTTTGGTTAAAATAAGGGATTAGTATGATCACTATTGCAAATATTCCCCCATTTTTTCTATGAGGTAGATTGCATACACCATTTATATTATCCTTAATCATTATTTTATTTGTTGGTGATTTGAGTGCACTTCTTTGTATTCTCATCTTTCTTAATATCTCCTTATGTTGCCTCTTAAGAGCCCTCACCATTTCTTCATTATCTGAGCCTGAATTAGCTATTTCGAAATATAGCATCCCATTTCCTATCCTTTTCTTCTCTTTCAATCATCTTATGATTTGTATCATGTTGGGACTCATGGTCTTCCCTATCAACTAGGGAAAAAGGATTACAATTCTCATCATTATTCTCATGACTATGATAACTTGAACTAGGGAATTGGTCATGGGAAAAATCTTGATTATCCCTATCAGGGTATATAATGCATGGTCCATACATCATTTTTTTAGTTAAATCTTTACCTTTCCTTGTTGGTTCCAACTCAACAAACTTGTCTTGTATTAAAGATCTTCTTCCTAGCATAAATTTATTACTTATATGTTATAGAATTTCAAAAGTAGAGTCGACACTTCCTTTATCAGAAAGAAATCAATATCTCGCTTGTCTGGGTTCATGTCTCTAGTAGAGTCTTAATCTTCAAATTATTACCAAAGATCCTGAGATTTCTTCAAACTATCCTTACAAAATTACCCTAGTAAATTCGTCAATCTATTGATGCTCAAATCAATAGATTATATTTCCTATGGACTTTTCAATCCAATTATGAGAAACCCAAGTGATCTGGACAACTAACAATGTTTTAACTAAATCAAGTTTAAACCTTCTATAATTCTGGCACTGCAGAACCAAGGCTAGTAGTCCTACACCTTAAACTCATCCTTCAAGTCTCAAGGATGTTTATAGAAGATGAGGAAAACTTCAACACTCTCTTCCTCCAAGCATGCGACAAAGCAATTGAAAGAAAACCTTAACTAAAAAGCAATATGTGATAAAATGCTATCTAAGATGCTTCAAAATGTTTAAAGAATGTTTGTATATATATGAATTGAAAAGCAGAGATGGATAGAATATCAAAAAACTATGAGCAATGAATTAAATAACCATACTCCAATATATATGTAGACCAGTGCCTTGTTTTATCACAGGCAATAGAATAAAGATCATCCCAATCCTTTGTACAACCTTAGAGACATTTTACAAGAAACATATCACTTCAAAGGTGTTATGAATTGAACATATAACCTAAGTTAATTCATATTTATCTCAACTGAATCAATTTTGAAATGACAGACCAATTGATTATGGCCACAATAAATTGAATTTAACCATGCAAGATGAAAAGACCAATTGATAATAAGAACTATGATTCTAAATCAAGAATGCTACACCAAACTATCACTTTGAATAAAATCTATAGATTTTATTTAAGGGACTAATTGAAAATTAAAAGATATCTATTCCCATAAATGAGAGAAAAAGTGTACTTATCTTATTTCAATCTTTAAAAAATGGTACAATTTAGTTCATGTTGTAGTTGTTGATCAAAACTATCCAATCTGACTATAGTAACCGTAATAATAATTTTTTTGGTATTGATCTTGGTATCCTTTTTTATATCAAGTCCAAAGGATGTGAACAAGCTTCAGATCAACACATCTGTTCATCACTAATACCTAATCCTAGGATCAACAACTAAACATTGAGTACATTTGAAGGATTGAATAATCATCCTTGTTAAGAATATTTGTCGACCAATTAGGTTTCAACCATAGCGTTTAATAAATCCTTGGTGATTCATCATCAAATTATCACATAATGATATTGCATTATATCATTACTTCAACCAAATATATTTATCAAGTATCTCTACTTTTGATAATGGATATCATCTCTAGCATATCGAATATCATCTTTATTGAAAACAAGCATGTCGACATTGTCCACCATCTTCTGGTATCCTTTATATTTATAAGAATCCTCCAAGTATGTTTGCATGTGGTCATCACCCTACATTTAATCATGGTCACATTATTCTATCAGTAGTTGATCTCATATTTCACCACCTTTTGAAAACCATGCACAACCATATCGACAATATTTTAATAAGACAAAATGCTCATTGATTAAAAATGCAATTTAAAACATAAAATAAAATATATATAAAATATCCCTGTCATCATCGTCATCTGAGTTCTCTATTATTTTGACTGTCGAAGACACGTGGGAACCAATCACACCCTCGTGACTAATAAAATATTGCAACTTTTTGTTGCGATTGAACGTCGGTCGTAGATCAAATTTTACTTTAATCATCGATCTTCACCCTCTGTTAACATCAACCTTTAGTGGGTTTGGGGTACATGGAATTTAATCGCTCTCTCACACTAGATAAAAGACTAGCTTCTTTTCATCATGAGTAAGCAATGACCGTCAATTTTTTTTAATCTAAGTAAAGCCTTAGCGGTTGATCTGCATTCTTCACCGTTCAAATTTTAGTGGGACCAGGACACGTGTTGGCTAAGCGTGATGCCTTAAAGATTAAAAATCTTCATCTTTCCAATCAAGGGATTATGCCAACCATCAGATTTCCTTTACTTTTTGTGTCTTTACTTTATCTTTTCAACCCAGGACCCATGACATCATTAGAGCCAGATGTCATCTCAGTGAAATGCCTCAATGGTTAGATGTTGATCACTTTTGCTTCAAGGCTATATATTGTCAGTCTGATCAATTAGAACTTGATTGGTCTTTACTTATTTCCTTCTTTTCTCATCCTTTCCTGCTATGGACATGTGTCATCCAATCACAGCCTCACGCCAGATAAAAATCCTACATCGCTCAGACTTTTAGTGGGGCCAGAACACATGGAGACATGTCGTGATTCCTTAATGGATAGATAGCGTACATCTTGTCTTTATGGCCTTATGCTAATTGTAGATCCGTTTGGATCTTTCCTAATATTTAATCATTGATGAACCCACGTCTTGGATTTAAAACTTGATCATCTTTATTTCCCAGTTAAGTCAACACCACCGATTTGACCCATGTGCTAAAAGATCAAAACCTTAGTTGCTCGCAGTTTAACCAGCTACAAAGATGAAGTGTATCCTTATCATCTTATTTGACCAATCAGTTTTTTCCAGATGGATCCTTGTCACCTTGCCATCATACTTTGGTGGGCCTGAGACACGTTTCCTAATATCATGATGCCTTGAAGAGTAAAAACTGTGCTTCTGGTCTTTAAGACATCATGCCAATCGTAGATCATGTCTGGCTGTTAGCCATTGAAAGATCTATCATGTAAAATAATGTGTATCCCTGTCAAATTTTTCAACCATCCACATTCTACCATATGTATTCTTGTTGTCTTGTTTCTTAGAATGTTTATGGGCCCAGGACATGCGTCGTTCAGGTATAATGCATTAATGGATAGATTTTGAGCATCTTGTCTTCAAGGATTTCTGCCTACCACTTGATCAAATGGCACTTTCCCAATGTATAATCCCTTTTTGAATTTTCTCAACTGAGATCAAAGTATATGTGTCATTCAAGTACATTCCCTTGAAGGTTAAAGATCTTCATCTTGCTAATCGAGGGATAACACCCATCGTCGATGTTTGGAAAAAGGGCAAGTTGTTTAAGTGGATCTGTGAAGAGGTAAAAATTACTTAAATAACCTGCGAAAAGACATCAAGAGATAGTTTTGTGAATTCAAAATTTTGTAGGCCACAGAATGTAAGCTTTTACACATAGCAGATTTTAATAGGATAGATGCATGAAATAAGATGAATGCACAAGATAGGATTTTGCAAGCATAAACTAAAAAATGAAAGGAAGAAATAACAACATAAATCACAATAATGAATATAAGGAACACTTCCCTGAACTATTTTCATGTCCAAATTTGATCTGTAAATCTGGGCTCCACCCACCCCTATGCAATCTACCCCTAACATAGAACCTTATGCTCCTAATACTTGTGAGGAAGAGATTGCTAATGGGTTTTAGCCAGTTTCCCATAAGACCAACAAGAGAAGAAGGAAAAATACCCAACAAAAGAATAGTCAACAATTGGTTCATGATCATCTTATGGGAGCTAATCAAGGCTCTACTTTAAATAAAACTTTGAATAGCTCTTTTGCGCTGATCCAGAGCTCAGAGGTTGATATTACGCCCATCCTATGCTCTGGTCCCTCATCAACCAAATCTATGGTTCAACAATTTGAAGGATCTAGATCTGGAAAGGGATAATTGGATTGTGGATTGTCATAGATGGATCATTTGTGTATTCTCCCCAACTCCCCCCTTCTCTTGATCTCATCCTTGCCACTTCTAGTTCCTAACCCCAAAAGGTTTTCAAGGAAATTGATAATGAATTTATTATTCAAGTTGTTCCTGTTATGAACAGATACAAGGAAGGTATGGGCCTGGAAACATGGTGACCTCTTCCCGTCCTTTTGACATCAAAAGTAAGGATAAGAACAAGAGTAATGCTTCAAATCCTATCCATTTTAGTGAACTTAACTCTGAGGATGATGGTTCCAATTTTGGTTATGGAACTAATAAACCTAAAAGGCGGGGTCGACCTACCAGATCTAAAAATAAAAATACTATCTCTAATGATAAGAAGGTTGGCTCGGAGAATATTTTTAAGGGCTCTACATGAAACTCTTAAATTGATTCATGATATTCTTACATTTATTTTAACCATGAATTGTATCTCTTGGAATGTGAGAGGTCAGGAAGCTCCAAACAGGAAAGTGGCTACTAAGTCATTTCTTGACTCTCAGAACAATGTTGATTTTCTAATGTTGCAAGAAGTGAAAGCTGTTAATTTTCAACTTGAAACTAGTCTTGATTATATTTGGAAAGATGTTTTTAGGATATTATCTAGTCACCCTAAAGGCCATGGTGGAATTGGCCTATTGATCAATCCTAAATGAGCCAATTCTATTACTGATGTTGGTGTCTCCCCATGTAACAAAATGGTGTGGGCTACCCGTAATATAAACAAAAACACCTTTGGTATCTACTCTTTTTACGCATCTAATGAATATAAGGAGAGTGATGACCTATGGAACTGGCTTTCTACTCTTCCTGATATACCATGGAATATAGGATGTGACTTCAATATGATTGAAAATACGGATGATAAACATGGTGGATTACCTTTTGAATGGAAAAAATTAGAAAAAAATCCTTGGGATAGGCTCAAACATGCCAAACGCTCTTTAATCCTTTAGCTTGCGTTAATAATGGCCTCTCCTCCCTTTGGTATACCTGGTACAATTTTCAACTGGGTAGTAATAGAATCTATTCTAGTTTGGACAGATTCTATGCTAATAAAAACTTCTTCCCTTGCATTCTGAATGATAAAGGCATCTTTGTTAACATTATCCTTGTTGCTCTCTTTGACTATCATCCCATTTTTTAGGGTCTATTTGAGTTGCCATGATCAAATAAGTCTTACCCTTTTGATGTTTTCTTTTAAGTCTTACCTGATCCCCCTTTATGCAGAAGAAGTCCGAGTTAAAAAGCTTTGAAATGTCAGTTTTCCCTCCGGACTTATTCTTTAAAGGTGTCATGAACTCATCTCATGAGAACCAGTTCTGTTTGTCAAGTGTTGGTATCAATTTTTCCTTCATGAACCACTTTGAACTACTTTGAACCTCAGTTTAGAGTAGTTCAAAGTAGTTCAATCAAATTTTTTTGCCTAATATCGGTGATTGCAGGTAGGACCCGAGACACGTCATCAAACCACTTCAAACCACTTTGAACCTCAGTTCAAAGTAGTTCAAAGCAGTTCAACAGAGGATTCAAAAAAGTGTGAAGGTGATGTGACATATGAGTTGATGGTGGATATAACACGTCAGAGTGTATCCACCAAAATAATGTACGAAAATTTAGAAAAGTAGTCGGCCACGTGGGAAGATCAGGCTGGAAATGCGGGTTAAGGTAGATGTTTTTTCTGCATGAATAGAGGGATATAATTTAATGTAGAAATAAAGATTAACGAGGGTTTATTTAAGTGCAGTAATGGTCAGATGTCACATCAATAGCTTCATCTCATTTCAGCTTATGTGTGGCATTTAATTATCGTGTCTTGGGTGATTTTCCCTGCACAGTGAGTTTCTTTAAATTTCCTCTCTTAAGCTCATTTCTTTCAAATGCTAAGTTTTGGAGTCTCTTCTGTGGAGGATAGAAGTGTAGGTTTTTCAGTTTAGTAGAAAGTAGGTAACACCCAATAAGCCCTCCATTTACTTCACTATTTTATGCCTAGTTATCCCCTTTTCTCAAAGAATTGCAGTCTTTTATTTACTTGGGTAGAGGTAGAAAAGATGAGGTCTAGCATGCATTTCTTTAGAAATGCTACAAGCCTAGCTTGTAGAACTCCAATCATTATAGATATATATTTGTTGCGGGTCGAGGTAGAAAATTTAGTTGAAATGTTGAAAGACTCAGTGGAGAAGGAGCATATTGTAGAGTTTTTGTCCAGTGGTTCACTCCAAGCTGTCGCTTTTCCCCCAACTGTGATATGTCCAGAACTAATTCAATAATGTATATACTGCTATGATGTCAAGTCCAAAGGTGTGTTGAATAATGAGGGTAAGAGTATCTTAACAATAAATAGAGAAACGATAATATCTGTCTACAAAATCCCAAATGAAGCTTTTGCTAGTTTTACTCCCACTCAGTTGCTGACACAATTATGTGAAATGAATGACAAGAAGCTCAGTAAAATAGCCCAGAAATGGACTATTTCAAACTACAAGGGTAGTTCTAGATTGCCGAAGGTTCTAACCAAAGACCATATGAAGACCCACATCCATAATATCATGGTTTTGTTGCATAGGATAAGAGGTTCAAAACAAGTAATTCTCTTTGAAGATTGGATGTATCATTTTATAGAAATTGTGTTAGAAGGTAAACAAAATCGGGACTAAGGAAAAATAATTGTGAGCTCACTAAGAGATCAGCTCAAACAAGCGCAAGCTACACAAAAGGAATTCTATATGTCCTCCTATTTGACCTATTGCCTTGCATGCACCCAAGATCTTTGCTAGTATTGTCATTTTCGAAGGAAAGACAGAGTTATAGAAGAATATAGGAGAGTTCATGATGTTTTTTCTCAGGGGATTGTGTAACAAGCTAGCTGGAACCCCAAATCAGAGAATTTCTCCAAAAGCACAAAATTTGGTTTAGAGTTTTGAGAGTTTCTATATCCAGTTTCCTCAGTTCACCTATTTAAGAGTCCTCGGTTTTGATGAGAAACCTCTCACATTACCTAGGTTCTACTTTGATTGTTTCATCTTAGCAGAAGTCTATAGACAAATGTTCATAGTAATAAAGAATAATTTTTCAGAAGATAAGTGGGATTTGATGTTTCCAATAATACTTGGAAATTTGGTATGCAAGAGTATGATAGATGCATCAGTAATAGAAAACAATTTAGTTGGTTTTCACATACAGTTTTATGAGTCGAGAAGGGGATTTGACAATAAAGGATTTTCCATGAAGGTGTTCAGTTTGAAAAAGCAGGTGGACCTGAGCCCACATTTGGAATATTTATGGGAGGATATAGGAGATGAAAGGGAAATTTAGATAAGAGATCATTCTAGGTTATTGGTTCCTAAGATTAAAAGTCTGCAGCTGAAGCTTGAGATTTCTGATGTGATTGAAGATGAGTCAAAAGTCATTGAACCTAGTTTCACTCAACCTAGTGAAGAAACTCTATCAAAGGTATATTGGACAAGGAACAAAGAAGAAGACATCAAACTGAGAGCTAGGTTAATTCTATCCCACATAGATGATTGGTTAAAAAGAAGGAAATCAAACAAGAAGAGGGTCACCTCTCCTAAAGAAACTGGTGTCAAATCGATCTCAATTGAACCTCCACTTGATCCTTCTAACATTTCTTCCTTGACTCCTCATGCAGGTAATTTTATTTCAAATAAGAAAAGAGCTTCTCCCAATGGACATCCCATTGCACCTCAAACAAGACCTAGAGCTAGAGCTTAAAGTCATTCTCGGATGGCTTCTCCTGACTCCAACTTCATTGACATTGATGTCAATGATGATGATCTCTCTTTTTCACCAGAGAAAGAAAAATAGATTCAAGATACAATAACGAATAAGTCTTAGGTTCAACAAGAAGAAGTGACTCCCACCAGGAATGTTGAAAACATGATGGTTTCTAGTTTAGTTCCTCCTTGGCTAACTGAATTGGTAAGCAAGAAACGTAGTTTCAAACCTGTTTCTTTGCCATTTAAAGATATTGTTACCAAATATCTTTCTCATACCCCAAAAATAAAGAAGGCCAAAAGAAATGAAAGGTTGACTACAGACTCCATGATAGGCAAAGTGACCACTAAGATAGCTACTTTCAAATAGAAGGAGGGTATTCTTGAACCTACAGCAGAAGATTTCAAAATTACAAAAAATGGAATTTGGGGTGTTGAACAAAGATACTTGAGATTATCTTTTCAAGTTCTCAGTGGACCATATGCTTGGTCAGTCTCAGAATGATGGTAAGGAGAAAAATAAGCTCAAAAAACATGTAATCATGATGGTCGAGTTCCTTAATTCACTTAGCAAATTTGGGGCCCTGCCTCTAGCTCAATCTCCGCAAGATTTTGACCCTAATTCTGTAGATAGTAAACAAATGCTGAATAAAAATCCATCAAGGAAAAACCTTGATGGTGGCTATGAAAGACTGGGTTGGTGGCATCATTTTAGAAGGAAATAAATTCATTGAGGAGTTTTTAGTAGCCTTTACAGAAGGAGAAGCTTTGATTGGGGAGATAAATACCTTGATACCAACTTGGGAATCAGATGAGGAAAAATGTGCTACTATTATGTCCTAGATTATTGAGATAGAAGGATAAGGCATTCAGAAGTTCCTGGCAGAGAACCCAATGAAAATGATAGATGCATGTATGCTCTTCATTCTTAAAAGGAATATAAATTGGAAAAGCGGTCTGTTTAAAGCAGCGATCTCGAGCTTGCGTGCCATAGAAAAGGAGGTCAAGGAAATGCATACTAGTGCACTGAAAGACATTAAGTTTGTGAACCCGTCGGGTATCCTTCAGTTCAATGAGAAAAATATAGATGCAGAGGCTATGACCAAGATTTTTGGGGACGCGAAGAATGATATTAAAGAAAATGAGGAGATTACAGCCAAAGATTTCACCAGGGTTGCTAGTGTCGAGTCCATGTTGTACCTAAATTGAGGGCAGCTACCTAGGAAGTTCGAGAATGTTCAGAACATCAAATGGGAAAAGAGTGCATATTGCACGAAGCTGAATGGTGTGAAGAGTCTACACTCTCATCCGATCCACGAGCTTGTGAGCATATTCTAGAGTTGGAAGCTAGTCCAAGAAGCCACGTTTGGAGATAATAACTGAAGATGCATGATTGCATGATGGTTTTCATGACTATGTTTGAGGCATTTTGTTTATGTTTTAACTGTTGTCAAAAACTTTTACTCTATCTGTATTTATTGGTCAGAAACCATTTCTTTTCGGTTAGGTTGAGAGGCTGAGTTTTTAGGGAAGCCTCTCGAACCTATTAAACTATATGTGCTGGGGCATAAAACTGGAGAAGGGATGATGAAATTTGGGATCTGTTAGACTTAGTTCAACATTTTCTGATTTTGTTAAGATTTTGTGTGTTTTCTAAGGGAATTGAATAGAAAGATATTTGAATCAGATTAATCTTAGACTTTGTTCTATGTGATCACATTATTATGATGCATGCTAAGTTTAAATCTGTGAATTTAGATTTATGATATGTCAATTACTTTGTTAATTGGTATATTTCTCATTGCTATTTTATGGTGAATGCATGGTATTTACCTGCATTTCTGAATATTTCTCTTCTTTATTTCTGTTTAATTTCATTGTTTTCCAAAACAAAGAAACTGTGCCTTTCTTTGTTCCTGTTCTTTACTCATTTTATCTAAATTTACCTCAATACCTAAGAGTATTTGAGAAATCCTTATGTGCTTTCAGGTTAAAAGTATAGTTTGTGGTTTTAAGTTTAGAATTTCATTAAATATTTATGATAGGGAGCTGTACCTCAAAAAATTCAGAGGGAAGTAATTGTCTCATTCTTACCCAACTATTGTAGGATAATTTATTTCCAAAGAGGCATATAGTTAGCACATTTTGCAATTAACACAGAGACAAATCTGTTCTCTAATAGATTTTTGGCAACTCTACTACGGAGTGCGCTATCAGAAGGCTAATAAGTAGTTGTATTTTCCATGAATGAATAAAATATGGTGCTTCCTGCTGCTATGATTCCTGGATAGGAAGAGGTTCCCCCAGTGTTGCAACATGATTTGAATTTCTTAGATACCCAAGAATATATAATAGTAGATCTTAATTCCTTGGTGTGGAAGTTGAAGGAGAACAATCAACAGTACCAACAAGTTCGCCTCGTCATAGAAGAAGAAGAAATTGGGGAGTGGTTGAGAGGACTTCCCATTGTTCAAGAAGACATTATTGTAGATAGGGAAACAAAAGGTCCTTAGGAGAAATTAGGTGTGATCCTAATAGGAAAAGCTAGCTGAGAAAAGATACACAAGAGGTGATCAGAGAAAAGTTTAATCGATGCAGATTTTGAAGCCTTGAAGAATTTGATCTTTTTCCCTGATTTTAATAACCTAAAGAAAAGAAGGAACAAGACCTATAGCAAACCCCCTTCACATTCTAGTAGGCCCATTGTATCATAAATTGTCAAAGATGTTATTCCACTAGGTACTCTAATACCCTAAGTTTTCAATACTCAACCTTTAAACTTCCAACTCCCTCTCGTGGACGCCAATCAGCCATGGGGTCAAAATATAGGCCCTTTGAACTTGGGATTTAATATACCCTCTCATCTTCCAAAGGGAGCTAATCAATTTTTTCCTAAGTTCAATGGAGATGGAAAAATGACAACTGAAGATCATTTGAGTGCTTTTTATACAACATGCGGTATTCTCAGTGTTCCCACTCAAGGGGTCACTTTGAGGATTTTTGTAAGAATTTTGACTGACGCAGCAGCCAATTGGTTCAACCATTTACCTCATGGATCTATTACCAGATGGGATGATATGAAGGATGTGTTCAAAGAAAGGTTCAAAACCCCTAATAATGAGAGCTCAATATTGCTTCAATTGAGCCAACTAAAGAAAGAGATGCATGAACCTATGCGAGAATTTATGGCTAAGTTTAACATGATTTTGCAAAGGATTCCTGCCAATTCCACTCCTAGAAATGAAAATAAGAAAATATTATTCCTCAATGTAGTACCTCCCGATATAGGATTTCACCTACCAAAGGATGGGGTAGCCAATTTTAATGCTGTGCAAAGGCAATCCATTGAACTTGAGGATACATTCATCATGGCGGGAAAGTGGGAAAGAGAAGTTCAGTCTGTGAGTGCCTCCTCATCTGCTACACTTAATCCTTTATTATAGAGGTTGATGAATGACATGGTGATGCTTAAAAGACAAAAAATAAGTCAAGTTCCCTGTATCAATCTCCCTATCAAGATGTTGTTAGAGTATTATTACTTTATACTTATTAATTAAATCATATTGATTTAATTATATAAGTTCCTATTACTCTAGTTACTTAAGCTTCACTTAGGTGCATTATTAATTATTATTAATTAATTAATAATGTGTAGCCTAGTTTCTTTCTTTAGGGTTTCTATCTCACCTTTTATAAGGTTGAGCTTTGTACTTTTTCTTTAATTGGATAATAGAATTTTGAGCTCTCTCATTTTGAGTACAAGAGTTTTCTTCTTTTTCCATTTTGTTGCTTCATTCTTTGTGATAGGTTTATTGCATGCAGCTGGATCTTGAAGTTGAATCTAATATTTCATTAGTTTCTACGTGGTATCAGAGCCTTGCTGCTGTAGCTTGTTCAAGTTTTTTGGAGTTGTGGATCAAGCCCTCTTTTTCTGGGGTTTTCTGGTGTTTTTTATATTGGATCTGGAGGGTTACAATTTTTCAGAGCACCTTGGGCCAAAATCGACCTCACAGTTGCATCTAGAAGGCCTGAAATACCCAAAATCCATAAAATACATGTCCGATTTGGACACCGGAGCATCTGGAAATTTTTTTTGGGCCTATTAGGGCCGTACAGGCTCAAAAATCGAGAAAAAACAAAAAAAATTAAAAAAAACCATTTTTTTAATTAAAATTGGGCACACCGCCATCGCGCTACCCCTGGCCTTCATGCCACCGTGCGACCACCGCTCCACCGCTGGGGACCACCGCCACCACCCAGCCGCTCGGCCACCACTGGCGCTCAGCTCGCCCGCCGCTGCCTCCCCGCCCGAACGCCACCTCCACCGGCATCGCCACTCATGGGCCACCGCCGCTCTGCCAGACATCCTATGACAGCCATACGGCCATCAAATTTAAGACAGTGTCTGTGTTTTTCTAGCGAGCTCACTTTTCAGGGTACTTGTCAGTTTTTTTCTCATAACTTGAGCATATGGTGTCCATTTTTGAAAAACAAAATATCGCCGTAAAGGTGTTTCCAAGACCGTTGCATTGGTGTAGGTCTCATTTCCTAATTTTTCCATTTGGTTTCTAGTTTTTGTAATTAAAGTCATACCTTCCTTTGTGCTCCTGTTCTTCTTCTGGAACTTAGGTTTTTTTCTCGTTTCTTGTGATTTCATAGTAATTTGTGGTGTATGGGGGATAGTATTATACATTGTGGGGGAGTGCATTTTACTTTCTATAATTTCCTTCAGAAATACCCTTCTACTTCCATCTTATTCTTCTTTCAATGTCAGACCCCTCTGTGGCCCGACTGACACCTCATAACTACCACACATGGAAGCCACACATGACCAGACTCCTCATGTCACGAGGTTTATGGTCCTACATGGATGCAGCTCAGCCAGTTCTTCAGAGGCCTTATGAGGCTCTTATGCATAGAAACATGATGGATAAGGGAATGGGCCTCATTGCCATGAATATTTCAGATGGGTTGTTGTTCCACCTAGATGGTCTGACTACACCCAGGGATATGTGGGACAAGTTCTCCACCTTGTTTGGAACCATGGATCAGTTCAGGATTCTCTAGATAGATGTAGAGTTCACCTCCTTGGCACCTGACTCATTCACCAACATTGAGGACTTCCTGATGAAGTTCAAGTCTCTTCGATCTATTTTACAGGTTGCTGGAAAGACAAAGTCAGATGATGAGTGTATCTTCCTGATACTCTCCAAGCTTCGTGGTCCTTATC
>MU224297.1:3415447-3441401 GCA_018584345.1 Thuja plicata | reverse complement strand
TAGAATTTTGAGCTCTGTCATTTTGAGTACAAGAGTTTTCTGCTTTTTCCATTTTGTTGCTTCATTCTTTGTGACAGGTTTATTGCATGCAGCTGGATCTTGGAGTTGAATATGATATTTCATCAGTCTCTACAGATGTTAACCAGAAATCATTTGGTCAGACCAACCATAAAGTTCCACTCTTAACGGGCTCACAACCTAGGCTACATATTGAACAAGCACCTAAAGAAACCATGTGTTCTTTCTATTTGACAACTGATCATGACGAGGAAATCTGTCCAGACTGGCTCAAATGTATTTAGCTAAATTCAACCAAAGATTCTATTGGGATTGAGGAATACAGAAAAGAAAAACTTCTCTTTATATAGGACAAACAAGTTCTTTTTATCTAGAGTATGATTCCAACTCTAAAAGAGGCGGAGATGTACTGGTGACTCTGCAAGATCCTTCATGCACATTCCTCACTAGAAATCAGAGGAATCAAAAAATTCACTCCTGGTGTGGGTATATCTGATGCTTTTCCAAGGAACAAAGACTCTAGAAATGGTGAGCCCTCTTCTACTCTGAAGAGCTCAGGGATCAGGGATCAAAATCTTACAAAAAGGTAATATGGTTCCTACTCCTCCTGCATTTGATTTTGTTGAATTTTTCAAAACAACTTCCATTACCATCTCTCCAGCTGAATACTTGAAGATGAATCTTAAAGAGTTAGACAGGTTGGCTAAATATGTGAAAGGAGATCCGAGCCCAAATACCCAACCAAGTAGACCACTTATTGGAGAGAAAACCACTATGGAGGAATCCCTTATTGTTGTGTCTGAAGACACCCCATAAATACCCGATGATTTCCCTTATGTCAACTCTATAGAGAATGAGATAGAAGAAAAGAAGCCAAATCCTTTCTACATTTCTTTACTTTTGAATGGGGACAAACTCGGTAATTGTATCATTGAATCTGGTGCCTCTGACAATATAATGCCCGCTTCGGTCACCAAATCCCTCGGCCTTACTTTGACCAAAACTTTTGGCTGATGCTACTCTATGGATGGGAAACAAGTACCTTTGATGGGGAAAGTGAAAGATACATAAGCTTTCCTCGCTGCATGTCTATATAAACGGTTGAAGCTAACAATCCTAGTAGCAAAAATTCCTGCCAGTTACGGTATGTTGCTTAGTAGAACTTTATGTAAAGAGATGGGAGGCGACATAAAAATGGATTGGTCTAAAGTAGTTATTTTGGTAGGAAATAAGAGGATAAACCTTGAGCCAAAACCTAAAAAAAAATACACTATAGTCCCCTCAAATAATCGCAAAGATCAGATCCTCTTTTAGGAATGCTATTTTTGTAATTATGTAGTTTTATCTGATGATGAAACTAAATCTATTGTTGTCGAACTAAAAAATGATGCTTTGTGGAAAATGGAGTTCAATGGTAGCTGTTCTAATTCCAGATCAGGATCCAGAGTAGTGATTTTTACCCCTATTGGGGAGTGCATTCCCTTGTCTTTTAAGTTGGATTTTAGAAACACCAATAACATGGCTGAATACGAAGCGCTACTATTAGGTTTGGAAGAAGGAAAACTAAGAGGGGTTAAGAAGTTGATTGCCTGAGGTGATGCTGACCTAATTGTGAAATAGGTAAGGGGACAATTCTCAGTCAAGAATGAAAATTTAAAACACTATAGGAATTTAGTGTGGGATGAGCTTGAATATTTTGATGCTTTTTTATTGAGTTCATATGCAAAACCTTGAATACTAAGGCAGAATCCTTAGCAGTTTCAGCTTCATTACTTTTGCCACATCTAGATTTCAAAACCTAGAGCTACAGAATAGATATGGTATACTGACCCAAAGTACAAGATAATGTAGAGCATTGGCAAGTATTTTATGGTGATTCCCAGCTCAGTGATTTTTTGGGGTGTATTAACAACTTTGCAAATGTCTATTTTGAAGGTTCAAAAAATGAGTGCAAGGAAACCTGTGAAGGTTCAGTGGAAGATGAAGGAATTATATAGCTCAAAGAAAATAAAATTCCTAAGGGATTGGTCTCTTTAGAACATCTATTCAGAGAAAATATGACAGTACAGTTAAGGAAAAAGTGTCTCATGCTCATAATCCTAAGGAATATGATAAAATTGATATAGGCGATGATATTGACCCAAAATGGATTCCTATAGGGAAGACTTGTTCCCAACAGGAAAGAAATGACCTCAAGAAATTATTAATAGAATATAAGGATGTTTTCAATTGGGAATACGAGGGTCTTAAAAATTTCAGAGGTGGCCAATTCAGACACCACATTCCTTTGAAAATGGATGCTAAACATTTTTGCCAAAAATTGAGAAACTACAATCCAAAAGTATCTAAAGCCATATTAAAAGAAGTAGAAAAGATGTTGCAAGCCAGAATTATCTACCCTATTCATCACTCAACCTGGATCACCAATATAGTTCCTGTAAGGAAAAAGAACGGTGAAATTAGGATTTGTGTAGATTTCTAGAACTTAAATCAGGCCAGCCTCAAAGACAATTATGCATTGCCAGTGATGGAACATGTGCTTCAGGCAATATCACGATTAGAAGTAATGTCTATGCTTGATGGTTATTCTGGATATAACCAAATAAATGTGGCAAAGGAGGACCAACATAAGACAACCTTTATAACACCTTGGGGCACTTTCGCGTACAACAGAATGCCATTTGGGTTAATCAACGTTGGTGCCACTTTTCAGAGGGCAATGAATTCTTCATTTGGACATGTTTGCAATAAGATCATTGTGATTTATTTGGATGATTTGACTGTATTTTCAAAAAGTAGGAGTTTTCATCTGAAGGATATTGAAACAATATTACAAAGTTGTAGGAGTCATGGCATATCCTTGAATTCGAAGAAGTCAATCTTCTATGTTGAAGAAGGTAAGCTATTAGGACATATTGTTTCAAAAAAATGTGTCAAGATTGATCTAGATAGGGTCAGGGAAATTCAACAACTCAGCTTACCTTCCAGCCCAAGTAGCTTGAAGTCTTTTTTCGGCCAGGTAAACTTTTTAAGAGCTTTTGTCCATGAATTTTTAGAGATAACAAAGCATATGGTAGATATGTTGAGCGAGAAGACTCCATTTAAATGGAATGAAGAAGGGAAAATATCTTTCAACGAGGTTAAAGTAGCAATAGCCAAAGCTCCAGTTCTAGTAAGCCCAAATTTGAAAAATCTCTTCAATATCTATTGTTATGCATCAGAACATGCTCTATCTAGTATTTTAACATAGAAAGATGATATGGGACGGGAGGCACCCATTTCTTTCTGTTGGAAAGTTGACTCTGAAGGAGTATATGGCTTATTTTTTGTTGTCATTATGGCAATAAAGTCATATGAAGTTTTGACAGTAAACTATGAAGTAGAAATTGACTAAGTGCAGAAAATAGAACAAAACAGTGACTTGTAGTCGATCAAGGCATTAGCACATGTGCATACGACCACATCAGGATATGCATGTTTAGAATTAAGATCTATGATATGCTATTAACTTACCCTATACATGTATGGTACAGAATGGTAGTACAGACAAGTTACAGAAAGAACAAGTACACCAGCAGTCCAGAATACAGAGTATGAAGCTGACTTCATTGTTTCAATTAGCATGTAATATTTTGTTATGTAAAGGATAAGTGCCTATTGTAATAAGTTTCTAATCATGTATTAAACATTTTTGTAAACACACTTAAGCCAATTTTTTTGGGAGCATTGTGTATTATGTTTTTGGGCTGACTAAGGTCTTGTTTATAGTCGCGTCTATTCAAGCATAAAGATATATATGTAATGCAAAGATACATTTGCAGTGTCATCAAAATAGTCAGAGAAGATTTATAGCAGAGTAGTATGAAGATATCAGTATGAGATAAATCCCTTAAAGAAATTAATAGCATGAGCACATAACTGGAACTGATCAGACATCTGTGTCATATACAACATTTCACTTTTGGATATAGTGCATATCTATTCTCAGGAGGTTGTAGCCTTCTTTCTCTTTGAGTAGTGAGATCTTGGGTAGTGAGTAGTCACCCCTAATAGGGTTATTTGTAAAAGACTCCTAACAGGGTCAGACCCTTAACCAGGTCATTGTACTCATATTGTAATGACTACTTCTAATAGGGCAAAGGAACTTTAACAGGTTCATTATACTAGTACAATATTTGTGGGTACTAATTCCCACCGGGGTTTTCCTCTAATCAAGGTTTCCCCATAATCATATGAAGTGTTATGTGTTATTTTGTTAAGCTTCATTGAATGTATATTTTATTTATGTTTAAGTTACTGAATTTGAATAATTAGCTAAACACTGATTCACCCCCCCCNAAACACTGATTCCCCCCCCCCCCCCCCTCTCAGTGTTTCCAACAATTGATATCAGAGCCTGATCGTTAGAGAGAAAAGTTTAACCACTTGAGGAGCTCAGGGATTCAACAAAAGTCAAACATCTGAAAAAGAATCTTGAAGCAGCACTTGAAGATCTAGACAGATCTGAGAAAGAAAATGAAGAACTTAAACTAAAATTTGATGGCTCACAAATGCTTATCAAGAAACTATGGAAATAACTAAAATATTGCTCCACCAATGATTTGAAACTGAATGAAGAGAACATGTCTCTGAAATCTAAGATAGAAGAATTGAATGATCATTTAACTGATAGCTTAACAACTATTCAAGAGAAGAACAAAGAAAACAAACAGTTGGATGAAGAACTCATGCAAGCCAATATGAAAATCTTGGAATTGGAAAATATCAAGAACAAAATTGAATCTAAATTATCAGGAGAAAAAGACAAGATTGATAAAATACACAAGCTCTGATCTGATTCAATCATATCTCTATGTACAAAAGCTAAAAGGTGACACTACTGGTATGTGATAGAGTTTAGCTCAAATTGAGATCAACTCATTACAAGAAAGAAAGAAATCTCTAACAGAATCTTCAGAAGAAAAGAAAACTAAAAATCAAGAAGAGACTAAAGCAGAATCACCAAAAGATAAGCACAAGGTAGTCATCTGTACTTTCTATTCCTATAACAAACATGGACAATTAGCAAGAGATTGTAAAAATATAAGACCCTTCAATGGTTACTATTACTCCTGTAATAAGTTTGGTCATAGGGCTATTCATTGTAGAACAAATCAAAGAAGTCAGCCACAAATGAATCAAAGTAATCAAACTCAATTCAATCAGAGAAATCAGCCTCAAAGAAACTTGCAGAACATTACATGTTAGATATGTAACTACAATGGACACACAGCCAAGCAATGTAGCATGATGAATAACAACACTAGACCTCCTATCATTTGTCACTCATGTGGAAAAGCTGGACATATCTCAAGGTTTTGTAGATCAAGAACAAAAGGACAAGAGAATCCCAAGAAGTCTTTGTTTGAAGAATCAGGAGAAGTCAAGTTTGTGGAAGCCAGAGCTAACTCAAATAAAATATGGGTTGAAGTAAAGAAGGATAATGAAGAGAAAAAGGTAGAAGATGCATCCTCAGTGGACACACCTTCTACTTCTAAATAGTTGACCCTCATGGTTTTAGGGGGAGCTATTATAGCTCTAAACCCCTGCATTGCTGGTATACTCACCTATGAGTATGCGCCTATGGATTCATGCATGTAATCATGAATTAAGGTTGTATGCATTCACGCATTTCCTTTACTTCATTCAAAACAAAGTTTGAAACTCTCTTTGTAAACCGCTTTACGACAATGAGCATTAAATGCAATTGATCTTTATATAAATTGGAACAAGATTTTAAAAACCTCATTTTTCATTTGAGATTGAAGCATTCAAAAAGTAGATAGGCATCGAGCATCAAGGCACTGCAGCTTGAAGGATTAGTTGGTTTGTAAACATATTACATTTGGAATGGAACCCTAGCAGTTGCGTCATTTCAGAATCATTGTGAAACCCTATTTAACCTATTTGCAAGTAAGTATGGAAACCCCTGTTGTATTCAACATTGCTAAGAGGAAGAGATTTGTTTTTAAGAAGCATCCATTCAAGTCCATACTGGATGATGTCGAAGAAGCATTCTCTAGGACTCCGGTAGGAGTCATACATGTAGAAGACATTTGTGCATATGTTTATTGCAAGAAGGAAATAGCTCGAGACAATAGCATTGCATCTCTCATGGGTCCTATGATGAAACTAGCTTATACATTCAAGGATGAATACATGCATCTCACTGATAACCCTATTTTTGAGTATTCCAATACTCATGAGTTCTATGAGCGAGAATGGGTGAAGATATTATTGAGCAGGATACATGATGATCTATACTAGATAGGTGAGGTTCCTATCTGCATCACTACAGATCTAATTCATGAGATGACTGGACTTCCCAAGACTGGACTAGTTCTTCTAACTGGTAAAGATGTTAAGAAACAAGTTGAGTAGGCATGCTTATCTAGGAGTGATAGGCGCGGTATGAAAGTTGATCCCATCAAGGAAGATGACATAAATCTAGTTACCATGATACTAGGTTATAAATTTCAACACACAAGCAGACAAAATAGTGTATCTACAACTACTGTCTTAGTAGCAATAAAAATGGTGAATGACAATACTCAGTACAACCTATGTGAGATATTGCACGCTCAATTGATTGACAACATCCGAGCTATAAAGCATGATAAGAGAAAGATATTTAGGTTTGTCTCACTCATCATATATCTTTACTTTCACATAGTAGGAAAGGTTACAAATATCTACCTAGACAGAAGCAAAGCCACTATGTCACAGATTTCATTAAAAGCCACATCAGAGAGTAGTGTGAAGGATTCTATGGACATGGACATCAAGATATTTAGAATCAAGATGCAGAAGAGGTTCAGGATACCTAAGAAAATAGTTGAGAAGTACAAAGACACCATATACTTCATGGTGGAGACTGACTATACTTGCATGGAGGTAGTTGAGCCTAGGGAAAAATGGATTCACCCTCTTGGTTATGAAGTCAAAGAACATGTTCTGGAAGGTTATGCACAAGTCCTCTTATATACGCCCAAGGATCCCAATGAACCTAGATGGGGTACTTATAGAGAAAACAAAAATCAAGTTGATTC
Source organism: Thuja plicata (assembly GCA_018584345.1). NCBI lineage: Eukaryota > Viridiplantae > Streptophyta > Pinopsida > Cupressales > Cupressaceae > Thuja > Thuja plicata. Next base: position 3,434,295 of record MU224297.1, on the reverse strand, counting down.
TATCTTATACAGTGCTAAGAACAAAAGGAAGGCATCTAGGATTACCTCAAATATCCTAAAAGGTCATGGTGTTACACAAGAAGATCTTGACAAAGCTAGAGAAGCTAAGATAGCCAAAGAGCTTGAGAAGACTCCCACAGAATTAAAAATAGAAAAGACTGATGATATGCCCAAGAAGAAGAAGAAGAAGAAATCAAATGAAGAGACATCTACGCCATCAACCACCATTGATCTGGATGCATCTCCACCATCAGTACCTAGCAAGAAGTCTAGATGAAGGAAGCAAGTACCCACTAGTCATCCATCCTCAAGAACTATAAGGAGAAAGGAAAAGAACACACAAGCTCCTCCTGAGGTAGGTTTCAGACCTGCTCTTAATGTCTTGAGGAATAGAATTGTCAATGAAGGAATACTAGAGTCTCTCAAGAGTGTATATGACAAATATCAAGAGATAGAAAAATCAGAGATTCATTCTATGATCATCTCTAATATGCTTAAGTTTAAAAGGACTATATTGGAACTCAAGACTGTCATACCAGACAAGGTATGGAAAAAACTGGATATATTAAAGAGGCAAGCAATTGAAGAGGATATGAGGATAAGAGAAGAAACATTGGATAGTCTTCTCCCAGTGTGCTCTCATGATGAGAAAGTCATTTTTTTGGATTTAGTAAAGCCATAGCTAAGAATCTGTTGGTAAAAAGATTGTTCTTTTTGATTTAACTCTCAAATGCCCAAATCTGTGAGAAATAATTCGATACCAATAGTTGGATAATCTATCACTAGATTGATAGATTTCCTTTGAATTGAAAGGTACAACTCCCTTACGAATGATATTCAATGAATTTGGTTTATTCCTAAACTAACTGGGTACGTTCTTAACTTGAGAATGGAAGAGGAAAACCAAGTCAGCCCCAGACTGAACTAACTCGGGTAGTGAATTCAACCCTAAACCTAGCCAACCCCAAGAATTCACATTTCCTATGACTCCCCGGCATTGGTAATGCAATATGAATGCTACTTATGCAAATGCAGTGAAACTAAAATGAAAATGAAGGTTAAGTAATCCCAATTTGTGTAATAGGAATGTGTGCAAATACTAAGATCTATAGCCCATCTAGTACTTAACACAAGATGCAAGATAATGCCCAAAACTAAATACAACAATACTCTGATTGATTATAAACAGAAAAGTAATAACCAAATGCTCTGATTCAGAATAAAACCCATCTTTTCTTTGAACACAACAAATAAGAATACTCTAATTTTATCTGCTCACAACCTCTGTCAAATATATTACAAAAACCAGAACTCTCAACCTCTAATGCTATGAAATTAAATGCATAAAAGAAAATAATGTCTTCCCTCTACTCCAACACTTCCTACTCTTGCAGAAAAGAAGAAGCCCTTGTCTCGAAAAATGATTTACAATAAAATAACATCTCTAGCAACTGTTCAGCTTCTCCCGATGACTTTTCAATTTTCATAACTGATTCTTTCCTCATTTGCTATTTGAATGTGAAGGAGTCAAGTATTAAAATATTTATTTGATTTCCAATCAACTTCGTCCTTTAAGACTTTCCGGCTTCTCATAAAATTACTCATATCTCTTGATCTCCCAAAATTTCCACAACTCATTACCCGTGATAATTTTTAATGACTAGGCATAATTATTTGACAAGTGTCATTATACCCAAGAATATGTGTCAAATTCTCTAAATATTCATATACTCCAATGATACTAATGAATTTATGCATCTTTTAGCTATCTTTCTTTAGACACACAATACTGGTTCCTTCAAAACATAATTCAATTTGACATTCTTGTTATTCTGGAGAGACTCTTACACAAAGATGAATAACTTTTAAACCAGCTATAAAAGCTTCAATCACTCCTGTGAGGATGGCTGAAATTAGTCTACCACCAACATACTTGAATCTTAGCAAGATCCAATGGTTAGTCTAGAAGATATAACCCCCACACTGAGACAGAGTTTTTCAGAAATCTGTACTACGAAGAGCGTAGCGAAAAATGGATTTTCCGCTATGCATTTCTTACCATCTCACTTCTCCATTGTGGAAAATTGGAAAAGAGATTCTCTCAGTGGAAAATGACCATCTCACTTCTCTATTATGGAAAATTGGAAAAGTGCTTCTCCAGCGGAAAATTGGAAAAGAGCTTCTCCTGGCGGAAAATTGGAAAAGAGCTTCTCCTGGCGGAAAATTGGAAAAGAGCTTCTCCATTGTGGAAAATTGGAAAAGAGATTCTCCTGGCAAAAAATTGGAAAAGAGCTTCTCCTGGCGGAAAATTGGAAAAGAGCTTCTCGATTGTGGAAAATTGGAAAAGAGCTTCTCCATTGCGGAAAATTGGAAAAGAGCTTCTTCGGCGGAAAATTGGAAAAGAGCTTCTCCTGGCGAAAAATTGGAAAAGAGCTTCTCCATTGCGGAAAATTGGAAAATATATTCTCCTGGTGGAAAATGACCATCTCACTTCTCCATTGCGGAAAGTTGAACTTTGACTGTGAAAAGCGTAGCAGAAGATAAACTTTTCGCTTCTTTAAAACTTGGTCAGATTTTCACCAGTCTGCTTCCACATATGCATGTTTTGAACTTTGAAACAATTCAACCTTCATAGAAATATTGTTAGTGAAATTTGGGAACACATTAGGGGAATTTATTTTCATGGGAGGCGACTTTAAAATTTTAAAAATGGTGTATTGAAAGTGTTCCTACAGAATCAAAACAAGAATTCTTCATATCATGAACAAGGAGTATGATTTGGTTGGTGAAGAGACTCATAAAGCATTTGAGCAGGTATTTCTGGATAGACATATGTATCCATAAACAATGCCTACAATTAAGGCAACTCCAATTTCTCCTAAACAGGTTGCAGAACTAGTAATTCAGAATGCACCTAAAATAGGTCCACAAGTTTCAGCACCCTCAGTCTCAATAGCCTCTGATACAACAAAAGATTCAGGCGATACTATAGTGATTGATGATATCAAGATATCTATGACTGCTTCTGGTAATGATATGGATAAAGTTGAAAAAGCATTTGTGAACTCGGAGGAGATAGAGAAGGCATGCACTGATGATACATCTTTGCAAAAAGATAAAGTTCCCTCTATAGATTCAACAGACTTGAACAAAGAGGAAGATAATCAAAACAATGAGACACCAGTCATGGAGATCTTGGTTAAAAGTGAATGCATGGATACTAGTTAGAATACCATATTCACACCATCCATTCAACCATCTACGTCATTGTTGTCAAGTTTAACTCCTAACTCAGCAAGTCTGGATGCTTGGGGAGAAGAAGACCTGATCAAAATCAGTGTCCTAGCCATGGAAAATGCCAAAGAGAAACAAGTTATGAGGAATCCTCTCTTCTTGGAATTATTAAACATTCTGAATGACCTAGTACTTGCAGACAAGAAAGTAGAAAAAATTCAGTCAGTTGATTATGTAGACAGTATACTAACGAGCTTCAAAGCATATTTTACAAGCTTAGTAGACTCAGCTACTAGAATTGCAAAAGATGAGTACAAAAAGGAAAGGTTGAATGAACTAGTAATAATTTTTCCTTAGATTTACAGTTATTGAAGATTGGTCAGTCTATGTTGAAAGAGTTGGAAGCTAAAGGAAGAAATGTAATAGCCAACTGCATGGATAGGGTGAAATTCACCTCTAAACATATCAAGAAGATAGAGGAGGCAGATATCTTGGTTGACAATGTTAGGAAATTAGCCACACAAGACATGAACATCTGTAACGGTATCTATCAAGGTCAGCTTGACAAGATAGAAAAAGCTAAAATGGAGATCAATAAGATAAGGACTCGACAGACTCAGTTGAGAAATGCACTTCCGCCCTCCTTAGCAGTTTTGGATGAGAACATCAAATAGATTGATGCCAATATTATCACATATGATCAAGGTCCCTAAATGGACCTGCTAAAAATGGAGAATCTCACTTATTCTCTATGTGCCCATCTCTAGACAGTTGATGCATTGAAGGCATTCTGGAAACAAGAGATAAAGAATCTTTAGGTTGTATATCTAGATGTATATACGGAGTAAGTACCTAGAAACTTACAATTTTGACACCTTTGTCATTAATGTCAAAGGGGAAGTAATATACAAGGAATATGTGTATATATGGGGAGTAGTATATATTATAAAGTATAATGATATTCAGTTTTTGTGTTAGTCAATTTTGAGTAACTTGGCCACATTCCTTTGTTGCCATTAATGACAAAGGGGGAGATTGTTGGCAAGTTAACTCCCAAGGATTATATGACTTCTTTTGTGTTTTCATTATGGCAACAAATTCATATGAAGTTTTGATAGTAAACTATGAAGTGGAAATTGACTAGGTGCAGATGATAGAACAGAATAGTGACTTGCAGTCGATCAGGGCATCAGCGCACATGCGTACGACCACATAAGGATATGCACATTTAGAATTAAGCTCTATGATATGCTATTAAGCTTACCCTATACACGCATGGTATGGAATGGCAATATAGACAAGTTACAGAAAGAACAAGTACACCAGTAGTCCAGAATATAGAGTATGAAGCTAACTTCATTATTTCGATTAGCGGGTAATCTTTTGTTATGTAAAGGCTAAGAGCCTACTGTAATAAGTTTGTAATCATGTATTAAACATTTTTGTAAACACACTTAAGCCAATTTGTTTGGGACCATTGTGTATTATGTTTTTGGGCCAACTAAGGTCTTGTTTATAGTCGCGTCTATTCAGGCATAAAGATATATATGTAATGGAAATCTATACATTTGTAGTGTCATCGAAATAGTCAAAGAAGATGTATAGTAGATAAATATGAAGATATCAGTATGAGATAAATCCCTTAAAGAAGTTAAGAGAATAAGTGCATAACTGGAACTGATCAGACATCTGTGACACATACAATAGTTCACTTTTGGATATAGTGCATATCTATTCTCAGGAGGTTGTAGCCTTCTTTCTCTTTGAGCGGTGAGCTCTTGGATAGTGAGTCCTCACCCCTAACAGGGTTATCTATAAAATACTCCTAACAGGGTCAAACCCTTAACCAGGTCATTATACTCATATTGTAAATACTACTTCTAACAGGGAAAAGGAAATTTAATAGGTTCATTATACTAGTACAATATTTATGGGTACTAATTCCCACCGGTGTTTTCATCTAATCAAGGTTTCTCCATAATCATATGAAATGTTATGTGTTCTTGTGTTAAGCTTCATTGAATGTATATTTGATTTATGTTTAAGTTGCTGAATTTGAATAATTAGCTAAACACTAATTCACCCCCCCCTCTCAGTGTTTCCAACACTTTCATGAGAAATCTGATGAAGAAACATGAACTCGAGTACTCCCAAATTGAGAAAAATGCCTTCGCTACAGTAAAGGCAATAAAGAAGTTTAGATATTATATATTACACTACCATGCTATGGTATATGTCCCAGAGACAGTGGTCAAAAGTGTCTTGAATCAGGAAGAAATAGGAATGAATAATAGAGCAGTGTGGATAGCCAAAATTCAGGAATATGATTTGACCATCAAGCCAACTAATTTGGTGAGGGGATGGGGATTGTGTAAACTTTTGGCTGAAGATAGAGGATCGGTAATAGAAGAAGCTAATGAAACTCCTACACTACTATTAGTAAGTTTAACTGACCCATGGTTTTCAAATATAACATAATTTCTCATCTATGGGGAGTACCCTTAACATTTAAGTCCTCGAGAGAAGTGTAACTTAAAATTGAAGGCTTCTAAGTATGTGATTTCTTAAGATATGTTGTATAAAAAGAGCATTGATGGGACCTTCTTGAGGTGTGTGGATGTCGCACAATAGAAAGAACTACTGAGGGATTTCCATGATGAAGCTTATGGAGGGCACTTTTCCTCTACTCTTACAGCTTTCAAGATTCTTCAGAATCATTTCTATTGGTCGGGAATGTTAAGAATTGTGAGAAATGTCAGTTATTTACTGGGCGCCCACAACTTGCAGCATTACCCCTCAAGCCCATGATCGTTGAAGAAGATTTTAAATAATGGGGTATAGATTTTGTTTGGCCTTCTAACCCCGTGTCTAGTGCAGGGCATGTATACATTCTAACAGCTACTGATTACTTCACGAAGTGGGTGGAAGCGGTCCCAACCAAAAGGGAAAACTCTCATGTTGTATGTGACTTTATATTGAACTATATCTTTATAAGGTTTGGGATCCCAGTCAAGATAGTGGAAGATAATGCTACATACTTTTATTCGGAAGAGATTTCAACATTTCATTATGAACATGGGATATCACTAGCTCACTCATCGGATTACTTTCTGTAGGGAAATGACCAGGAAAAGTCCAACAATAAGAATGTGGTAGCTATAATGAAAAAATTGATGAATGATAACCCTCCTGACTGGCACAAGAAGTTATATGAGGCGTTATGAGCTGATAGAACTACTCCAAAAAGGGATATAGGCATGTCCCCTTTTGAGCTTGTGTATGGGATAGGAGCTCAGGTGTCTATACCTCTGGAATTATCCATGGCTAATCTGCAAGCAGTAATTGAAGACCAATATTTTCAAAGTTCACTGGAGAAGTGCATCATGTACCTGAATAAACTGGAAGAGGAAAGGAATGACTTGGTGGACCATATTACAGATCATCAGCTAAAAGTCAAGAAGATTTTTGATATGAGGGATCATACCAGGAAATTCATGGAGGGAGATGAAGTGCCTTTATGGGATAAAAGGAAGGCACCCAAAGGTTCACATGGGAAATTTGAATCTTTGTGGAAAGGCTCGATTATTTTCACTGAAACAATTGGTTCTAATGCTTTTTGTTTGTCTTACTTAGATGGTGTCAGTCTTCCATTCACCTACAATGGGCAGAACCTGAAGTTGTTCAAGTTTTAATGGTTTTGCTACGTCCCTCTGTAATTATTTTTTAGTTTTCCTTGATTTATTTAGTCTTAGTTCGGTTGTTTCATCCTTTTTCCCTTCGTGTTCTAGTTTTGTGAAACCAGTATCCAGAGTTCTCTACAGTTTTGACAACTTGCAGTCCCAAGACATAGCCAGTGTAAGGGTCTATTTGAGTCGAAATGATCAAAGAAGTCTTACCCTTTGATGTTTTCTTTGAAGTCTTACCTGATCCCCCTTTATGCATAAGAAGTCCAAGTTAAAAATCTTTGAAATGTTAGTTTTCCCTCTGAACTTATTCTTTAAAGGTGTCATGAACTCATCTCGTGACAACCGGTTCTCTCGGTCAAGTGTTGGTATCAATTTTTTCTTCATGAACCACTTTGAACCACTTTGAACATCAGTACAAAGTAGTTCAAAGTAGTTCAATCAAAATTTTTTGGCCTAATATCGGTGATTGCGGGTAGGACCCAGAACACATCATCGAACTGCTTTGAACCTCAGTTCAAAGTATTTAAAAGTAGTTCAATAGAGAATTCAACAAAGTGAAAAGGTGATGTCACGTCTGAGTTGATGGTTGATATGACACATCAAAGTGTATCCACTGGAATAATGGTACGGTGATTCAGAAAAGCAGTCGGCCACATTGGAAAAGTCAAGCTGGCAATGTGGGTTAAGGCATATGTTTTTTCGGCATGAAAAAGGGATAAAATTTAATGCGGAAGTAATGATTAAAGAGGGTTTATTTAAGTGAATTAACTGTTAGATGTCACATCAATAGCTTCATCTCATTTCACCTTACACATGGCATTTAATTATTGTGTCTTGGGTGATTTTCCCCGCATAGTGAGCTTCTTTAAATTTCCTCTCTTAAGATCATTTCTTTCAAATGCTAAGTTGTTGAGTCTTAGCTACGAAGGACAGAAGTGTTGGTTTTTTATTTTAGTAGAAAGCAGGTAATGGCCAATAAGCCCTCCATTTTCTTCACTATTTTATTTCTGGTTATCCCCTTTTCTCAAAGAATTGTTGTCTTTTATTTACTTGGGTAGAGGTAGAAAATATGAGGTCTAGCATGCATTTCTTTGGAAACACTGATGGCCTAGCTTGTAGAACTCCAATCATTACAAATACAGATTTTTTGGTGGTCAAGGTAGAAAATTTAGTTGAAATGTTGAAAGACTCAGTGGAGAAGGAGCATACTATAGAGTTTTTGTCCAGTGGTTTACTCCAAGCTGCCACTTTTCCCACAGTTGTGATATGTCCATAACTAATCCAACAATGTATATACCACTATGACGTCAAGTCCAAAGGTATGTTGAATAATGAGGGTAAGAGTATCTTAACCATAAATAGAGAAATGATAATGTCTATCTTCAAAATCCCAAATGAAGCTTTTTCTAGTTTTACTCCCACTCAGTCGCTGGCACAATTCCGAGAAAGAAGTGACAAGAAGCTCAATAATATAGCCTGGAAATGGACTATATCAAACTACAAGGGCGGTTCTAGATTGCACAAGGTTCTAACCAAAGACCATATAAAGACCCACATCCATAATATGATGGTTTTGTTGCATAGGATAAGAGGTTTAGAACAAGTACTTCTCTTTGAAGATTGGATGTATCATTTTATAGAAATTATGCTAGAAGGTAAACAGAATCTAGACTGGGCTGAAATAATTGCAAGCTCACTGAGAGATCAGCTTAAATAGGTGCAAGCTATGTGAAAGGAATTCTATATGTCCTCCTATTTAACCTATTGCCTTGAATGCACCCAAGATCTTACCGAGATTCCTCATGACCCATGGAATGGAGACATAACCATTTTTTAGTATTGTCCTTTGCTAAGGAAAGAAATTTTTTTAGAAGAATATAGGAGAGTTCATGATGTCTTTCTCGAGAGATTGCATAACCAGTTAGATGGAACCCCAAATCAGAGAATTTATCTAGAAGCACAAAAGTTGGTTCAGAGTTTACGGAGTTTCTATATCCAGTTTCCTCGGTTCACCTATTTAAGAGTCAACAATTTTGATGAAGAACCTCTCAGATTGCCTAGGTTCTGCTTTGATTGTTTCATCTTAGCAGAAATCTGTAGACAAATGTTCATAGTAATAAAAAATAATTTGTCAGAAGATAAGTGGGATTCAATGTTTCCAATAAGACTTGGAAATTTTGTATGCAAGAGTATGATAGATGCATCAGTGATAGGAAGAAATTTAGTTTTTTTTCACATGCAGTTTTATGAGTTGAGAAGGGGATTTGAAAATAAAGGGTTTGCCATGAAGGCATTCAGTTTGAAAAAGTAGGTGGACCTGAGCCCGTATTTAGATGATTTATGGGAGGATATAGGAGATGAAAGGGAAATTTAGATAAGAGATCTTTCCAGGTTATTGGTTCCCCAGATTAGAAGTCTATAGCTGAAGCTTGAGATTTCTAATGTGATTGAAGATGAGTCAGAAGTCATTGAACCTGGTTTCACTGAACCCGGTGCAGAAACTTTGTCAAAGGTAGATTGGAAAAGGAACAAAGAAGAAGACATCAAGCTGAGAGCTAGGTTCATTCTAGCCTGCACAGATGATTGGTTAAAAAGTAGGAAATCAAACAACAAGAGGGTCACCTCTCCTAAAGAAACTGGTGTCAAATCAATCTCAATTGAAGTTCTGCCTGATCCTTCTAATGCTTCTTCCTTGACTCCTCGTGCAGGTAATTTTCCTTTAAATAAAAAATAGCTGATCCCAGTGGACATCCCACTGCACCTCAAACAAGATCTAGAGCTAGAGCTAAAACTCATTCTCGGATGGCTTCTACTGACTCCAGCTTTGTTGACATTGATGTCAATGATGATGATCTCTCTTTTTAACCAAAGCAGGACAAAGAGATTCAAGATACAATAACAAATAAGTCTAATGTTCAGAAAGAATAAGTGACTCCCACCAAGAATGTTGAAAAAAGGATGGTTTCTAATTCAGCTTCTCCTTGGCTAACTGAATTGGTAAGCAAGAAACACAGTTTCAAACCTGTTTCTTTGCCAGTTAAAGATATTATTACCGAATATGCTGCTCATACCGCAAAAATAAAGAAGGCCAAAAGAAATGCAAGGTTGAATACAGACTCCTTGACAAGGAAAGTGACTGCTGAGATAGCTACTTTCAAATAGAAGGAGGGTATTCTTGAACATGCAGTAGAAGATTTCAAACTTACAAAAATGGAGTTTGGGTTGCTGAATAGAGACACTCAAGATCATCTTTTCAAGTTCTTAGCAGACCATAATCTTGGTCAGTCTTAGAAGGATAGCGAGGAGAAACATGGCTCAAATAGCTTGTAATCATGATGGCCCAGTTCCTTAGTTCACTCAGTGAATTTGGGGCCTTGCCTCTAGCTCAATCTCCGCAAGATTTTGACCCTAATTCTGTAGATAGTAAACAAATGCTAAAACAAATGCATCAAGGAAAAATCTTGATGGTTTCTATGAAAGACTGGGTTGGTGACATCATTTTAGAAGGAAATAAATTCATTCAGGAGTTTGTAGTAGCCTTTATACAAGGAGAAGCTTTGATTGGGGAGATCAATACCTTGATACCAACTTGGGAATCAGATGAGGAAAAATGTGCTACTATTACATCACAGATTATTGAGATAGAAGGATATGGAGTTGGGAGGTTCTTGGTAGAGAACCCAATGAAAATGATAGATGCCTATATGCTCTTCATTCTTAAAAGGAATATAAATTGGAAAAGTGATCTATTTAAAGCAGTGGTCTCGAGCTTGCGTGCCATAGAAAAGGAGGTCTAGGAAATGCATACTAATGCGCTGAAATACATTAAGATTCTGAACCTGTCGGCTATCCTTAAGTTCAAAGAGGGAAATATAGATGCAGAGGCTATGACCAAGAGTTTTGGGGACACGATGAATGATATTAAAGAAAAGGAGGAGATTATAGCCAAAGATTTCACCAAGGTTGCTAATGTGGAGTCCATGTTGTACCTAAATCGAGGGCAGTTAGAGAAGGTTTGGAAGTTCAAATGGGAAAAGAGTGCAGGTCACACAAAGCTTAATGGCATGAAGAATCTTCACTCTCATCCAATCCAAGAGCTCGTGAGTGCATTCTGGAGCTGGAAGCTAGTCCAAGAAGCCACGTCTGGAGATAATAACTAAAGATGCATGATCGCGTGATGATTTTCATGCCTATGTTTGAGGAATTTTGTTTATGTTTTAACTATTGTCAAAAACTTTTACTCTATCTATATTTACTTGTCAGAAACTGTTTCTTTTCAGTTAGGTTGAGAGGCCAAGTTTTAAGGGAAGCCTCTCGAACCTGTTAAACTATATATGCTGGGGTATAAAACTGGAAAAGGGATGATGAAATTTTGGATCTATTAGACTTAGTTTGAAATTTTTTGATTTTGTTTAGATTTTGTGTGTTTTCTAAGGGAATTGAATAAAAATATATTTGAATTGAATTAATCTCAGACTTTGTTCTGTGTGTTCATGTTATTCTGATGCATGCTAAGTTTAAATCTGAGAATATAGATTTATGATATGTCAATTACCTTTTGAATTGGCATATTTCTCGTTACTGGTTTATGGTGAATGCATGGTATTTACCTGCCTTTCTGAATAATTCTCTTCTTTATTTCCATTTAAGTTGATTGTTTTCCAAAACAAAGAAATTGTGCCTTTCTTTGTTCCTGTTCTTTATTCATTATATCTGAATTTACCTCAATATATAAGAGTATTTGAGAGATCCTTTTGTGCTTTTGGGTTAAAAGTACAATTGTTGGTTTTAAGTAGAAATGCTTTAATATCTCATCAATGTGTTAAATATCAAGGTGCTAAGATTAGGTCTAGAGCCTACTAGATTCAGGAAGGGGATCAAGGATCAAAGTTTTTCTTTAATTTCCTTAAGCACAAACAAGTAAAGGAAAATATCGATAGAACCTCATTGATAACCATGAGATCACTAATCCTGTTAACATTCAAAAGGCATTCACTGACTACTATCAAAACCTTTTCACCACGGAGGATTTTGAGGAGGCTGAGACCCTTAGAGAGGAAGTTAAAAAAAATTATTCCTTGTAAAATATCTAGTGAGGATGTAGATACCCTCAAACAAAAAATTTCCTTTGAGGAAGTTAAAAGCGTAATTTTGGCTCTCAAAGATGACGAGGCCCCTAGCCCAGATGGTCTCCCCATATAATTATATAAGGGCAATCTAGTTTGGGTTTGTAGGGATCTTCTTGAAATTTATTCTGAAGCCTTCTCCTCTGGAGCCCTTGGAAACAATATTAATAAGGGTAATATTAAACTTATTCCTAAGGATGGGGATAAGGCTCTTATTAAAAAATGGAGACCCATTACTCTCCTGAATGTGTCTGACAAGATTCTGGCTAAAACCTTGGCCCTCAAAATTTTCAAGATTCTCCCTAAATTTATTTGTGCCACCCAGACTGACTTTATCAAAGGTAGATATATTCTGGAGAATCTTATTACTAGTTGGCAGGCCATGAAATGGGAAAGGACCTCTGGGCAGGATGCTACTATGTTTTTGTTAGACTTTGAAAAATCTTATGACCGTGTTGAGTGGAAATTTATATCGATGATGCTTCATGCTTTTGGTTCTCTTGTTGAGTTTTGTATGTTTTTTAATGTCCTTCTCACGGATGCTATGGGTCAAATTTATATCAATGGATCTGTGTCACCATCCATCTCCCTCGGTCATTATATCAGACAGGGTTTTCCTCTTGCCCCTTCCTTATTTGTTATTGCCTTTGATGCCCTTTTCTACCTCCTTAGAGACAAATCCCTCTCTCATGGTCAAAGGTATTAAGATTCTAGATGAATCTGATCTGACCAACATACAGTTAGTTGATAACACCTCCTTATTCTTGGAACTTACTCTAGATAACTTTGAAGCCCTGCACACCAACTTACAAATATTTTCTAAGATCTCTAGTGCCAAAATCTCTTGCCCTAAGTCCACTTTCTTGGGATAGAGAGATAGACTTCCTGATTAGTAGGATAGGTTTGGTTACCAATGGGGTTGTCCCAAGAAAATTGTTAAATATCTGGGAATCCCATTTTCTGTTGACCCTTCACTTAAGGATATCTGGGATTGGATCAGGAATAAAATTTCTAAGAAACTTAATAATTGGAACTATAGATTTCTCTCTCTGGCTGGTCGAGTTTAGGTCTACCAAAAGATACTCTCCTCTTATAATATATATTACTCTTCTATTTAGATGTTCATGATGACATGTAATTGATTTAATGTTTGAATATGTTAAGTTGATCACCAAAATGCAGAAAGATATTGCAAGACATTAAATTGGTTTGTATTGTCATTGATATCAACTTGATACAATCTAATCGGTTATATTTAAAGTGTCAAAGAATTTAGAGAATCAGAGAGATAAAGATTATGCTTTCAGTAATGCATAAAATACAATCATTCACTAAGTGACTACAAACACCAATGACTAGTGGAACCCGACGGACAAATATCACCAAAAGTTAAGTCATGGTGATGCCAGAGCAAAGAAACCAACAAGCATTACCAACGAGAAGAATCAAAAGCATGCCTGACAGCCAAAATCATAGTGTAACCTGACAGATAGACAAGCCCTAAGGATAGACAACCCTAATGGAGAAGTCCAAGGAGAATTGGAGTTTTGACCAAATCTATGAAAGAGTTAAAACACCAATGTTAACTAGAGTTTAGAAATGAAAAAAATATCTAGATAGTAGAACTAAATATAAACTTAACTAGTAGTTATCATTGTTTTCATCGACAAGATAAACCCAAAGATAAGTAAATAATTTAAAGTTATTTTGTCCAATTGGCAAGAAGATCTCTACGAGATAAAACAAGAGTTTTTATTTAAATCAAATTGGCAAGAATTGTGGATCACGCCAAGATCAAGAAAGTCAAGAACCTAGAAACAATAATATTATGTCTATAAAGAGAAAACTTAATTCATTACGAATTAAGGGGAGTGAATAAAAAAAACGGATGCTAGAGAGAAACTGATGAAGAACAAAGTCATATAGTCCTGATCAATCAAGCTGAGGAAAGAGCTAAAGATTTTTGTAGAGACCGAGCAACACATCATAGCATTACTGAGTAGAACAAAAGTGGAGAAAAGGTATTGAAAAGATATATTGATCATATTAGTTTTATGAGCTTACAATAGATCTGAAAATCTACAATTATAGGTTGTATATGTCAACAAATCATACTGTTTAAGTTTAACCATTGATTCAGAAAGTCTCTTAACCAAGCAAGATTTAAAGATCCTTTCTATATTGAGATACATCCCAAGGAGTATCAAAAATTTTGATCATGAAGATAGAATTATATGTCAGATACCATTTGACAAACTAGAAGAGTTTGGACAAGGAAGGTAGCATATAAATGCCCAATATCAAGTGAAAAACTAACCTTTTAAATCCTCTAAGAAGGTCACAACTAACAGTGTGTTTGTAACCTTTAACATGGTTGGCTCTTCACTGAGCTCACTTTAGAAGAGTGAAAATTTTGGGTTACGGGTCCTAAGTGGTTTTTCCCTTAACAGGGTTTCCACGTTAAAAATCCATATGTCAATGTTTTTATGAATCATTACTTTAGTATTTTGCATTACACATAACTAATCTAGATTGATCGGTATACTCTAAGTAATTTACTATTTTTTGGTAAATTAAAAGACTACTATTCAGTAAACATTCAGAATAAGGTTTAACAAAGCATTCCGAGAAGTAGTAATTTAATAATTATATTTGAAGCCATTCATATTATAGGACTGAAGATAACTAGAGGCTTATTATTGTGTTACTGAGTTTTTGTGTTGATTAATTGGAATATTTTTGAGGCCACTGATTCACCCCTCCCTCTCAGTTATTACTAATAATTTGTATCAAAGCTTGTGTGCTTAGAAAGGGATTTTAACAGATCATGAAAAAGATCACAAGATGAATAGACAAGATGTGCCCACATTGAATAACTTAGACAACTTTGGATCATGGAAAAGCATAATAAGACTCCACTTATCAGGTATTGGTAATGACGTTACTCAACACCTTGATACTAAATATGTGTTTCCCATAGGACCTCACACTCTTGAGCAATTAAGAGAAAAGCATGAGAATAATTGCATGATGATAGAACTTTCTTCCTCACTCTCCAATGTTGAGTTTGAAGATGTCAAAACATGCACCTTTGCTAAGAAAATGTGGGATAAGTTTAAGCTAGTGCATGGAGGAGATGCTAAAGTACTAAGAGCCAAGGCAGAAAGACTAAGAGGGAGTTTTGATGACCTAAGAATGAAGCAAGGAAAAAATATCACTTAGTATAGGTGTAGAATCAAAAAGGTAGTCAATGCTATCCGAGGAGTTGGAGGTGTACTTGAAGAGGAGACAATGGTAAGTATAATCTTAAGAACTTTACTGCCTATGTATGCTATTAGAGTTTCTTCTATTCAACAAATGAGAGCAGTTGCAAACAATATAGTTACTCTAGATATTCTGATTGGTAGACTGATTTCATTTGAGATTAATAAATTTGATATTAGTGTCTAACCATCTATAGAATCTTCATTAAAATCTTTTTTGAAAATAAGCAATTCAAGTCATAGACATGCTATTAGAAATGATATTGAAAGTGTAATGAGGATCAAGGACTTGATGAGATTGAAGCGCTAATGGAAAGAAGATTACAGAGAGGCAAAGGTAAATACAAAGGTAAATTACCACTTGTATGTTTTAATTGTAAAGATGTTGGACACTTTGCTGCAAGATGTCCTAACAGAAGAAAAGATGATAGAAGTAATGACAAATCATATGAGAAGAATTTTGATAGAGGTGATAATAGAGATTACTGAAGCAACTGACAATCTGACAAAAGAGATACCCGAGACTACAAGGACAAAGAGATGAAGACTTTTTACCTAGATGAGAACATAGTTGATGTCACTGACACCGAATCAAAAGAAAACATTGAGATGGTATTTGTAGCCCTGAAGGATGATTTAGACGAAGAAGAAGAAAGGTATGTAGAAAATGCACTCATATCTAAGGTTAGTAAGAATGATGTCTAGATCATAGATAGTGGCTAAACTCACCATATGACCGGTGATAAATAAAATTTTGAGACTTTTGAATACTATAATGGTGGTTCAATAAGAATGGGAAATGATACACATTGTCCATTTGAAGCTAAAGGAACCATAATATTGAATAACCTGATCAAATGTGAAAATGCTTACTGGGTAAAAGGACTAAATTATAATTTTTTAAGTGTTTCACAGGTGAACAATTCAGGTCACACAGTAGAATTTGAAATTAAAAAGCAAAGATCTCCAATGAATCAGGAAGGTTGATCAGAACTGGTAAACAAAAAAAAGATAACCTTTTCTATCTTGATGACATTAACACCACTTGTTTAATGGCTAGAAATGAAGACATATGGTTGTGGCACAAAAGATTGTGTCATGTGAATTTTGACAATATGATAAAGATAAAACACAAAAGGAATGTCATAGGCTTACCGAGCATGACTAAGCCCGAGCATATAATGTGCATGAATTGTCAAAAAGGTAAGATGACAAAGTCTAGTTTAAAGAGTAAAACCCATACATCTAATGCAATTCTAGAATTAGTCCATACTGATCTATGTGGACCCATGAGGACAAAGAGCTACTATGGAGATAGGTATTTTATTATTTTTGTTGATAATTATTCTATAATGATGTGAGTTATGTTTTCTTAAAAGGTAAATCAAAAACATTCAAGATGTTTAAATGGTATAAGGATATGGTAGAAAACCAAAGTGAGAAAAATTGAAATGCTTAAGGTCAGATAGAGGAGGGTAATTTACTTCAGATTAATTTACTAACTATTGCAATGAGCATGGAATTAAAGAAAAGTTTCTGCACAGAGAACACAACAGAAAAACAGAATTGTTGAAAGGAGAAACATATCAATTGTGGACAATGGAAGAAAATTGATGATTGAGAAGAGCATCACTCAAATGTTTTGGAGGGAAGCTGTCAGTACTAATGTATACACATTAAAAATAGAGTACAATTGAAGAAGGACACAAAGAAGACACCCTATGAGCTTTGGTATAATCATACACCCAATGTAAGTTACTTTAGAGTCTCTAGTAGTCAATCTTATATTTTGAAAGATGATAGAAATGGAAAAATTGACTCCAAAAGTGAAGAAGATATCTTTCTAGGGTATTCAAAAAAAACAAAGGATTATAAATGTCTTAACAAGTCATCTAATAAGATCATTGAAAGTGCAAATGTGAAAATAGATGAATTTGTAGAAAAGAAGGATAAAGAAAGTACAAGAGAACCAGAGGACTACAACAAGTTTGTTTATACAGAACCTGACACTCTAACCAAGCAACAGTGTATGGCTCCTGAGCAAGAGAACATTGCACCCAAGCATCAGGATGCAATTACCAAAAATCAGGAAAATCCTGAAGATGATGTTCTGAGTGATGGAGATCAAAATGAAGGTCAAGAAGATTATTAGAATAATGAACAAAGAGCTGAACTGAAACTTGCCAATTATGTCAGAAGACATCATCCACAGAATAAAATCATAGGATACAAGAAGGATGGAATGAGAACAAGAAGTAAGTCACTAAACAATAAATGTTTACTTTGTGATTTTGAGTCTAAATCTATTAATACTGCACTTGAGAATGAAGAATAGGTCAGTGATATGAATGAAGAAATAGAATGGATTGAGAAGAATAGTACATGGACACTAATACCGAGACCTGATGGAAAGAATGTCATCGGTACCAAATGGATATTCATTAACAAGCTGAATGAGAATGGAGAAGTCACTAGAAACAAAGAAAGATTAGTATGCAAGGGATATGCAAAAGAAGAAGGTATTGATTATGGTGAAACCTTTGCACCTGTTGCTAGACTAAAAGAAGTTAGAATCTTACTTTCTTATGATGCTTACAAAGGATTCAAGGTATACCAAATGGATGTCAAATCTACATTCCTAAATGAAATACTTGAAGAAGAGGTATACATTGAGAAACCAGAAGGGTTTATTGATCCAGACAAGAGAAACATGGTATGTGTTAGCACTGTTTCAAAATTTTTTTGAATCCCTTGGTCTTGTCAGTTTCCCGGGCTTATCTGATTTTAAATCCTGTGCTTTACCGCCAAAAAATGAGTCCAGTCACTTTTTGAAATATATTTCATCCTTAGTCGCTAAGTCGCGCTGGTTTTATATCAAGGTTTTTAAGTTGTGCGAGTAGGTGACGAGCTGTTTTGAAAAGGTAAATCGCGCAATCGCGAGCTGTTTGAGTCGAGTTGCATTATGCCTACGAGTGGGCGACAAGTAATAAAATTGTGCATCACGCAGTCGCGAGTTTTTTTTTAAAGTTAACTCGAAGGTCAGCGAGTTAGCGACGAGCTAAGGTCAAGTCTATCTCGCAGTCGCTGGAAATCTGTGCTTTATGTGTTATGCTCCGCGACCGAGTGAATAATGTTGAAAGTGAAGTGGTCGCGCAGTCGCGTCAAACTCATGTCAATGTTTTAATGTTGCGCGAGAGCGCAACGAGGTCATGTTAGGTAGTGGTCGCTTACTCGCATAGGTTTAACTTATATTGTTTTTTGCAGAGCGGCAGCGCGACGAGCCGGAAGAATAAAAAAATCGCTCAGTCACTGATGTTTTATGGTAATAAAAAAGGAGCTTGCGACAGCGTGACGAGCTAGAAGAGAAAGGCATCGCTCAGTTGCCGAGCATCAGGGAAGAAAAAATGGCTCACGAGTGAGCGACCAGGGAAAAAGTTGAAGCATTCGTGCAGTCGCGATCTAAAATGAAGTGAAAGTTTAAAGCTCGAGAGTCCGCGACGAGCTGAAGGAGAAGGTCATCGCTCTGTCGCCTAGCAGAA
>MU224297.1:3395585-3410721 GCA_018584345.1 Thuja plicata | reverse complement strand
TTTAAATCAAAATCTTTACTTTCAGTTTTGGTCTATTTCAGTAAAAGTTACAGTGAATATTTTCTGTAATTCCACCAGTAACTAGCTTGAATAATTCAGTGATTTCATTATTCTAAAAGCTGTTAAGGGTATTCCCGCCCGAGTTTGTGGAACTCAAAGTGCAGAAGGTTTCAAAACCTTGTTTCTGTTGTTCTATTCTATGCTGAATCAGTGTTAGGGATAAATAGAGTGAACCCTTGAAGGGTATTTACATATCAGCAAGAAAAGGAACCAACAGTATGTATACTACATAAAGCCTTGTATGGATTGAAACAAGCACCTAGAGCATGGTATGAAAGACTTTACTCCTATCTCATTAGCATTGAATTTGTAAGAACAAGTGAAAATAGCAATCTATACTTAAAAGAAGATACTAATGGTAATATCATTATTGCTGAAATTTTTGCTGATGATATCATTTTTGGGGGAAATGAAATGCTATGCAAATTATTTTCTAATGAAATGAGAAAAGAGTTTTAAATGTCTATGTTTGGGGAGATCAAATTATTTCTTGGTCAACAGATTCTTCAACAAGATGCAGGCATATATATCACTCAGTCCAAATACATCAAGGAAGTGTTGAAGATATTCAAGATGGAAGATTCCAAACCACTAGGAGAACCTATGGCTACCGGATGTAAGCTGACAAAAGAAGACAAATCAAATGAGGTAAACCAAACCTTGTATAGATCAATGATTGGAAAACTAATGTATGTTGTTCATACCAGACCAGATATAGCACATGAATTTGGAATAGTTGCAAGATTCTCTGCCACTAGTACATTTAACCCCTAAAATATTTTTATATTTATTCATTAATGAACACCAATATTCAACAGAATTTTGACTAACATAGGAATTAATTTAAAAAGGGAAAGATTTCTATTCATTATGTTTCCTTATGTGCACACAGAGGGCATGAAGGTAACCCGCGATCTAGGAAGTGAGGGTATGAAGGGCACAGAGGGCATCCTAATACTAGTAAAGAAAGGGGATCGATGGAGTGAATTTTTTCTTTTCCACACTGGAACTCTACACAACATCCAAGCCTACTTGAGTTTTATAGTTGTTACCCCACCATCAGCGGCAGATCAAGATCCCACCCCTTACCCAAAACCATCACACCCACCATCAACGGTAGATCAAGATCTTACAGCTCCACATCCACTAGCTATGAAGGTAAGAGTCTTTCCCTAGCTGCATCTATATATGTTCATCCATTAGCTATATCTTTGGAAACATTTATGATAGAACATTCTTTGGATTAGCTTAACATCTATTTTTCAATTTTATTTTTCTTATAGTTTTTGGTTGATGTTATTCTATTTCTTATAGTTTTCAGTTGCAGTTATTTTTTGCCTTTTGTTTAAATTTCATAGAGATGAGAGCAGCTACTAGGTCTACTGATTTTTCTATGAAGATTTTTGTAATCCTTCATTTAGGACAAGAGATATCTAGTTCTTTCAATTAATCTGGACTGTATGCATTCATGTTTCCCCCATTTCTGCTTTAAATTACATTTTATTATTAAATCTTCTTATCTCCAATTCTATTCAAAGAGCCAACACATATGTTAAAGGTGTCCAATCTAGATTAAAATATTGGTCCTATGTCAGAAAAAAATAACTATCATTTTTTATTATTGGTATTCATAAAGTATCGGTAGGTTTTATAATAACTAGAGCATCTAAAAACAAAAAATATATATTGTTTTACTAACCCCACAACATGTATTGGGAAGGTATTATGAGTTTCTTATCTCAAAGAAGATTTAAAACAATTGAAATTTTCTTATAGTTCACATTTTTGTTAAAAATGATCGATATTTCAACATGAATTAACAAAAATTTCAGATTGAATAATGCATGTAGAATGTGAAGTGTTTAGATAGAATGTTTCAAAGTATTTTAGTATGGTGTGAATGATATACACACCTGTAACTATCAAAAAGGCTCCATAAAGAGAGAGTAGAAACATTAACATCCAAATACGAGTAGAATGATTTATGAACTCTTTACAACCATTACCAAAGATGTTTTGAAACTGTTTGAACTTATTTTTTTTAGAAGTTGAAGACATATATGCAAATGTGAAAGTATCAATAGAATGCATGAACTTGAGTCACAAACTATCACGAAGGTATTTGGTCTTCTTAAAAGTAATGAGTGTAAGATAAACATAGCAGATATTTTAAAAGGATATATTAAGTTACAAGAAAGTGAAGTTGTGTGGCTATAAAACTAGGCTCCATAATGAGAGCTTTCAATAGAGATATATATGCAAAAATATGAAAGTATGGACAATATATGTGAACCATTTGACAATTTCCTTAGGAAATGGAGGTGTAGACTATACAAATAAAATGTTTGATGAAAAGTATTTCTGTAAATGTGATGATTGTATCATATAGTTGAAGTGTGAAGATTTAGGGATAGTTTGGTCATTAGTGAATCATTTGTTACATATGAAGCTATTCATTCCAGATTTTTCATCAGATTGTTTCACATTTATTAGAAATGAAGGTTTTTTTATAGCTTCTAATCCAAACCAATGGACAATAATCTCAATGCTACTTTTAATTATGTTATGTAGTTTGATGATGAGTTTTATATCATCATAAATTTTGGTTCTTATCCTCTATCATCACCCTTGAAAAACCATTATTATTCATCTGTTAGTAATGATAATGATAGCCACTATAGTCTTATGATCAATTTGCTCAATTTCTTCTGTAGAAAGACTTATCAATGATACACAATTTTATTTTCTAGTAGTGTCATGATGTACTAACCGTTGTTCTTTTTAAGAGATTGCCAAAATGGTAATAAGAGATATTTTGTAACATCAATTCAACTGTTTGAAATAATGGAAGTGGTTGACTATCTCCAACATTCTCAAATATCTTATAGGGACACCTCCATCAAACCTTCTCCACTCTTGGAAGAAGAGAACAAAATTTCTCATAATTGTGCATGTCATATCCTTTGGCATGTGTATTAGCATCAAAATATCATTATTCTTAATTTAAAAATGTTATTATAATCTAATATGAAATATGTAATGTGAGTTTTGAACTCTAACTCTTTGACACAATAGCATTTAACATTTGTATTTTTAAACTTCAAAGTTAATGTTAAAATTTACCACTGTTTTGTCATGATATTTTAGGGAAATTCATTAGATTAGATTTTTTTGTAAATGGTATCTCCAAGTGCCCCTATCTCCTATTTTTAAAAATTAAATATACTAGTACTGGTACCAATATATAGAGTCTTCAAGTACCCCTTTCTCCTAGTAACCTTGATAATTATGGAAAGTGTTATGTTTTAAAATCACTTGCAATTAAATAACTTGTGCAAGAGAAGAATGTGATAGGATATGTACAATAAATATTTTATAATAATAAGTTGTATAAAGGAAAAAGGTGTCATATTATTCTAATTTCCTTTCAGCCTAGTTGTATATGTAATGTATGAAATCTTCCTATAAAATTCATTTCTTTTCCACTTGAAGAGTCACAAATAGCTGGTTCTAAATCCTTTGGCGTCTTACTGCTAATTTTTCTTTCAGTTTAAAGTTTGCAAGCTTTACCTTATTGTGAACTGGTGTGCATCCACCATTAGTGACTTCCTCAGCATATGGGCTTGAACTCAAGAGTCAGAAAAGTATGGATTAATTTTTGAGTTTTGAGTCTTGTCAATTCAAATTCAATTATGATTACCATAAATGTTTCATCTGATTTTATCATAATATAGCCCCATTCGGGTTTGTTTTATTCTTACTATTTATGCTTTAGTGCTTACTAATATACTAGAGCCATTTGATATAAATTTGGGAGCATTGTTTCGCATTATGGCATAGATCAACTAATAATCTTGACCACTAAAGCACTCATTATACATGGAGACTTCTACGTAAAACTTATGGACACATTGTCAAATATTGTAGAAGTGGAAATTATAATCATGTTTCATCAGAAAGAATGAATGATCATATGAAAAATATTGACATAGAAGAAGTAAGATAGGAAATGAACAAAATATGGAAGAAGAAAGAAGAAGAAGAAGATACATCAAACATTGCGGTTACACCTAACTCTGGCATAGAAAATCTCTTTGAAAACTAGGTTAGAATGTGTTGGCTTAGGGGGAGCTATAAAGAAGATTTTTTTCCTTCCCAAATAAGATGGTGTTGTTATCAGTACACGATATTCTTTTCATATTAACAAGACAAAAATAGTGGTGAAATCCATTTTTTGGCACTACCTTACCTAATAGGGTTATTTCTGTTGAGGATATTTAAAATTTTGTTGAAGTAGAATTTGAAGAATATGACAATGATAAAATAAGAAATATTAAGGATTCACTTTCTCGAGACAAAATACAAATAATTCCTGTCCTAGGTCATAAAGGATTGGATACATGGAGAAATTTGTTTATGATAATTGATGAACAAATAATCAAGATAGTACTGAGTAGAATACACGATGATTACATATAGATAGACAAGCCTTGTCAGATAACTAAATATGCAATCAAAGCAGTGACAAATCTTTGCTCATTCAGTTCTATACTAATTATGAAATTAGTAAAGAAAAAGGAAGTTGGAGATTTAATTGAGGTGGCAGGAGGTCAGAAAACATTGTTTATTGACACAATCAGTAACCCAACAGTAAGGTATGTAGCTTTTGATATTATTTCCAAAATAAGGAAGTTACCACTTCTATTGCAGTGTATGTTGCGCATCAAATGATGAAAAATGGAATGGATTTTGATCTATGTGAATTAATTAGATTCCAATTGTTACACAATTTGATATTTATAAAGAAGGAAAGGATACACATTTTGATATGCATCTTTGGGTGCCAACACAAAGGGTATTTCATGTTGCTTCTTAGTCATAGACATCTGGGTAAGGTAATAATTTTTTTTGCAATTTTTTTAGATTGGCACAGTTGATGAACATGTAGATTTGCCTAAGCACTACTTGGAGCTTACCCGAAAATAGATGTACTGTTGTGATAAAATCATCACAAGTCCATTTGTTGTCGGGTCAAGATCCAAGTAATATTGCTTGGTCAAATCTGCATGTTTGTCACTTGTGCATATACAAAATTGTAGAAATTATCTTCAAATAACAAAATAACCATTTTATAATATTTTATTATTAAGTATAAAAATTTGTAATTACAAAAAAGAGAGATGAAATAGTAGGGTTTAGTCATCACCTAATTTCACCATGTTCCCTATTTCTTAGTCTAAGCATAAGCAACCAAGAGAAAATTTTCAAATATTGAAAACCATATCTCAAATTCATTGAAGTCCATCATAAGAATTCAAAGATCTAGTAACAAAAAAAAGAAGGATCAATATCTTAGCTTTTTATCAAAACAATTGAAGATGATGGTATTGTTGCAGTTGATCATGTGCCAAAGAATATGATTGAAGATGATAGTACTGGCACAACTGATCACGATGATGAAGATGGCCTTGATTTACCTATACTTGAGAAGGCATGCGAGCCCCTATACAAAGGCTCCCAAATAACTCTTCTATCTGTTGTATTGTTGTTGGTGAACTTCAAGGTTTTTAATGGTTTATCCAACATAGAAATATCAAGAATGTTAAGGTATGTCATATATGTCATCTTTTTCAGCTATTTTAGTCATAATTTCCTTATTGTTAATAGAGGGTACAATTAAATTAATGTGTTCATCTATTTACTCTAATGCCATGGTACAATTAAATTAATGTGTTCATTTCTAATGTTTATAACATATGTTATTTATGATACTTTTATTTCAGTTATTACTCGTATATTTAATGTATTTATTGTTTAACAAATTACCAATGTATTGCTTATGATGCTCAATTGTTGATGCATGAAATTTAACCCCTTTTACGAGGATCCTATATAGTGACATGGATCAATAGGTATAAGTAAATACACCCTATAGACTACATCAATATTACCCTCATTTAGCGAAATATCTCGCTCCTTACCAACTATATCTATCATTTGATGGACTGTAGGAACCACCTAATATATATTTTTTAGGTCTGTCTTCCTTGATTCAAGGAAATGCGGGAATAGAAGATGAAAGTGAGACATGTAGTAGGCCTAAAACTGGGAAATCAACTAGAGGTCAAAAGATTTGAAGAAAATTCAATAAACATGTGCAATTTTTCCTTGCTGAAGGGGGTCATGTTCTTATGACGATGAGACCATAGATGACATTGAGGTGCCCTTAAGGTACACACATCTTCTGAAAGAATGGGTACCCAAGGAACTACATCTAATTAACACTAATTTTTTTGTTAATGAGAGGATATATCGTATAGCTCCATCGTCATTACATGGTTTGGGCCTATTTTCCAAGGATGGCATAAAGGTATGTTACAAAAAGTTGTTGAATTGATGGAGTTTTTCGAACCTTGTTACAATTACAATCATTGGATGTGGATTGTTCGATATATAAAAAAGTATGTGTAGGTATGCATTGTCAGCGAATTATACATAGTGGAAAGAAAGGGATAAAAGTAAAGGATTTTCTATGTACATTGATGGAAGGCCAAAAGAAATAGGTAATATTGTGGGTTTTGTAAATAGTACGTGACATGGGTCAACTAATAAAAGTTTGAATTGCATATTTGAGGCACGTGAGGGGAATCATGTTTTTCTATGTGCGATAAAATCAATAAGTGCAGGGCAAGAACTGCTAATAGATTACCAGTTGAATTGCATAGATACAAAAAGGAAACTATCATGAGGGTGGTAAGTACTATATACCATTTAAACTAACCTCCAATTTATGACTCCAATACCAATTTATATTTAATCTTTGTCACAATATGACATGGATCCACCACGTGATGATGGAGGTGGGGATTCTACTCCCACCCATTCTTCAGCAAAGGTAAAAACCTTATGGTAATTATACAAATAAGTAATATAAAAGAAAATTTTACATTATTATGTTCTTTTCTTTAGGGTTTTGTAGTTATTATCATAGTTTTACTGATATTCCTATCACAAACTGATGTTCAGGGAAAGGAAAAAGTTCCTATAGCAACACCTACAATAGTGCTAGATATGGATGATGCCATCCCAGATATCTGTAACCTTGTGTATATGGTCAAGAAGCAATTAGGAAAAGTCAATTCATAAATTCTTGGCATTTTTCTTAATCTGGATCCAAGTGAGGAATTGATGGTGAGGCATGATTTATTGGTGTGACAAGCACATAATTTGGAAGTAAACAGTAATTAATTTTTACTTATAACAAAAGTTCAATAAATTTTTATATTTTATACTCTTTTATGTCATCTACTAAAATATGCATGTGTTCTTACAAATTTTTTTGACTACTCAAGAAAATCCTCATGGACATCACGGTGAGGCCAGTACTAGTACAGCTCCTACAGGTAAAATAATCCTTAAGTTAAAAGGTTACAAACTTCATTGGTCTTGCTGATTAGAAATTTACATTTTTCATTAGATTTACTAGTTGTTTTATTCAAACTCACATATATATCTTGACTCCTCACTTCAAACTATACAATTAGGTGATCATGATGTACTCTAGACACCTCCTTCTATGAGGATGTCATTGCCGACTATAATGTTAGCAAGAAGGATCCTGGAAACATCCACATTTGCATGGTCTATAATGGTGCATATAAATATTTTGCCTCATAGATCTCTCCATTAGGAAAGTATAAAATGAAATCAAGCTATACATTATCATATCAATATATTATTAGAAAAATATGCACATAACTTATCAAGACAACCTTACAAAAATATATAATCATGCTTGAAGTAAGCTTAAACATCCCATTCTATGTCTAAGCTTTGACTTGGTTTTGATAGCTCATCTGAAACCATACTGATAGGTAGACTCTGCTGGATAAATGGTGCATATAAGGATTTTACCTCATAGATATCTTCATTGAAAAAAAAAAGTGTTATAAACAAGCTATTAGAAAAATACGGATAGAAAAGAATGGACTACTAGAGCTATCTTATAAAAAATTGTGTAAGCTTAAAACATGTATTTTAAGTTTCAACATCGTGTTCTAAGCTTGAACAATAGACTCTAAGTTTTGACTCATTTAGGTAGTTCATTTGAAGTCTTACTAATTTCTCTAATAGAACCTGCCTATTAGTATGCTCTAAGATGAACCACCTCACCAAATCAAAACTTAAAATATACAATTTAAAAAACAATTCAAATGAAATTACAGTTAAAGAAAACATCTTACGTCAAAAATCAAATAGCCCCAAAACAAGCCACAAGATATTCAAAAATAGAGTTAAAGGAACCAGTCAAAAGCACCAAAATTTGGCTCTATGAAACAAAATAACTTTTCATTTGAAGGGAGGTGACCAAGGAAATCTAGGAGAGGTTGGTTGTACTCCTCAAAGGAGTGAATTGAGTCTGTAAGAGAAGGATCTATGCCTACACTTTTGAGATTAATGGCAGTGACTGTGTGGCCATCTGGTTGCAGAAGATACCATGAAGATAGTCTAAAGAAGATTTTGTGTGATAAATACAAAGGGAGATAGTGAATGCCATATCTTCTCCAAGATATTTTGCAAATTGAACTTTTGAGAAAGGAAATGGATATCTCATCAATGCTTCTGCTAAGCTATCTTGAATAAATTACTTGATATGCAATATTGCAAGTATTATGTAAGATATTTATCCAATTCTACTTGTCGATCTAGCATGGAAGGGAACATTATTAAATGCTAATTTAGGATTTGTCCTGAATTCTGTGATAAATAAGGTGGAGTAATGGTTGAGTTCAAAGAGAGAAGGCACGAGTCAAATTCATCATAATGACAATATCATTCATTGTAAAAGAAGACAATGACATATCATGTAAATGAAAGTTAAAAGGTCAATGTAAT
The DNA here is from genome assembly GCA_018584345.1 of Thuja plicata. NCBI lineage: Eukaryota > Viridiplantae > Streptophyta > Pinopsida > Cupressales > Cupressaceae > Thuja > Thuja plicata. Next base: position 3,401,766 of record MU224297.1, on the reverse strand, counting down.
AGATTTTTTAGTACCATATCAGAAATAACAGTTATTAAGTGTTAATAGTATGATAGTGAGGTAAATGTTGAAGCCCCTATAAAGTAGAAATTGAATATACTTTGAGGAAAAGAGAAGTTGGAGATTTTAGTTTACCATGGTATGAAGCATCACTCAAGAAATATGTAAAATATAAAGGGTGTGATGGAGACTTTAAATTTTTCCAAAATTAAGGCATGCATTTATAATGTTAGAGATGAAAAAGGATAATCATTAAAGATCAATAGTAAACCTAATAAAAATATATAAGACAATGTGAATTGGTAGTTGTAACTCTCTGCCATGAAATTACATATTGACCTCTTCTAAAGAATTTGGCCCAAGAACTCACTGTCATGAAGGATTCAAGTTTTGATAAAATCTATCACAAGCTTCTTAGCATACATAAGTAGTCTTGCTCAATAGTCATCAGTTCTAAAAATGGTTTATAAATTTACATTCTGCCATGAAATCAAAGAAAAAAGAGAAATATCTTCATTATGTGGACACATTGATAGGCGCAGACAACACAGTCAACATCAATAGATATCTTGAGCATGCAAAAGGTAAAATGAACCAAACACTACATTCATATTTGCACAAGTACTGAGATATAATAAAACAATTCTATCATACGAGAAAGAAAAATCCATCAATACCGACACCAACCTCTATGACTAATTCCATGCACCAGTATGAAATAGGAAATGGGTTTACTTGCCATTGGAAATTTTATATTTTCAAGTGAAATAATTTTTTATTTTTTTAAAATATAGTCACTTTTCTTACCTTCATGACAATGACAGTCAACGAGAATCCTATACAAATGACGAATTGATCGACGAACTGCCGTCGATGTTTCGACACCCTTTAGTTGATCAATTCATCATTTGTATAGGATTCTCATCATAGAGTAGTCGCAAAAGTGACAGACAATGAAAAGGGATCAGGGTGAAAGGCGCACACAACATCTCTATGATAACCCTCTTTTTTCAAACTTTAGGTCGTCGATCTTACGACGGATATACCAAATGTGGAAAGTTGCAACGAAAAAACTCCGATGACAATAGTGGTCAATTGGTCGACCAATCTGTATTGATAAATCAACGAACTCGCATCAAAAATATTGCAAAAATTTACTAGTGTGCTAATCCCAAAGAATCACATATGACTGTTGTCAAGAGAGTTCTGAGATATCTGAAGAACATTGAGGACTATGGATTATGGTATAAAAGAGAAGGAAAATTTGAGCTACAAGTCTGTACAGATGTTGATTGGGCTGGAAACATTAATGACCGAAAGAGCACAACTGGAGGAGCATTCTTCATGGGTGATACACTTGTCACATGGATCAGCAAGAAGCAAGGATGCATCTCTCAGTCTACTATAGAAGTAGAATATGTGGCTGCTACTAGAAATTTCTCAAATATTGCATGGATCAAACAATTACTAGAAGGTATAAATATGAAGATTCTTGAACCAGTAATTATCTATTGTGATAATACCAGTGCAATAAAAATATCAAAGGATCTAGTCATGCACGCTAAGACTAAGCATATTTCTATCAAGTATCACTATCTAAGAGAACAAGTGCAAGCAAAAGAGGTGATGCTAGAATATGTTCAATTAAAGGAAAAATTAGCATATATATTTACCAAGCCATTAACGAAAGATATATTTGAGTACCTGAGAAAGAGACTAGGGGTACAACCCTTGTCTATTGGTCAGTAAGTTGACTAGGAGGCTGCATCAGCCTAAACATAATCTAGAGATCATTTATGTTTATGCAAGCACATATATGGATAGAAACAAATACATATGTACATAGCAAGGTAAAAATCTACACCGAACACCAGAGTCAATGTATTGCTGATGGTTAGGGAAATTCAAGGAATATATTATAAAAAGGATGGAAGATGATATAGAAGAAAATTGTTTGGCATTGTTGTCAAAGGGGGAGATTATCTCATTATCAGGAGGGAGAGAAATAATCATTAGTATAAGGAAGATATTATATTATTATTGAAAGGGAGAGATTGATTACATATGAGATATCCATCAAAGGGAGAGAAGTAATAGAAGGAAGAGAATACACACAAAGGAAGAGATGAATCATTGCTGTCAAAAGAAAAAGAGATTATCAAGAAGAGGAACAGTCAAGGCAGGACACATATCAGAAAAGAAAAAGAAGTTGTTGCATTATCCTATGAAGGGATTGAAAATTAAAGTTAACCACTCTTCAAGAAACAAATCTAAGCTATTTGAGCTTACAGAGAGACAAACATTTGTAATAGTTACAATAGGAAAGATTGATGAAACTGTCATATTTCATATTGTATTAGTAATAATATAGTGTGATAATGTAGTGTGTTTCCATCAATGCCAAAGGGAGAGATTGATTACATGTAATTAATTGAATGTTTGAAGATGTTAAGTTGATCAGCGAAATGCAGAAAGATAATGCAAGATATTAAATCAGTTAATGGGTTTTATTGTCATTGATGTCAACTTGATATAATATAATCAGTTATATTCAAAGTTTCAAAGACTTCAAAGAATCAAAGAGATAAATATTATGCTTTTAGTAATGCATAAAATACAAGCATTCACTAAGTGACTACAAATACCAATGGCTAGTGCAACCTGACGTATAGAGATCACCAAGTGTTAAGTCACAGTAATGCCCGAGAAAAGAAACATACAAGTAGAATCACAAGCATACCCGACTGCCAGAATCATAGTGTAACCCAACAAACAGACAAGCCTGAAGGACTAACAATCCCGATGGACAAACAACCCCGATGGAGAAGTCCGAGGAGAACTAGAGTGTTGACCGAAGCTATGAAAGAGTTAAAACACCAAAGTTAACTAGAGTTCAGAAACGAAAAAAATATCTAACTGGTAGAGCTGAATATAGACTTAACTGGTAGTTATAATTGTTTTCATCGACAATATAAAGCCATAGATAAGTAAAGGATTTAAAGATTTTTTTTCCAGTTGGCAAGAAGATCTTTGCAAGATAAAACATGAGTTTTGATTTAAATCAGATTGGTGAGAATTGTGGATCACACCAAGATTAAGAAAGTCAAGAACCTAGAAATAGTGATGTCATGTTTATAAAGAGACAACTTAATTTATTATGAATTAAGGGGAGTGAATGAAAAAGAGGATGCTGGAGAGAAACTAATGAAAAAAAATTCATACAGTCCTGATCAATAAAGCTGAGGAAAGAGCTAAAATTTCTATAGACACCGAGCAACAGAGCATAGCATCACCAAGTAGAACAAAAGTGGAGCAAAGGTATTGAAAAGATATATTGATCATATTGGTTTTATAAGCTTACAATAGATGTAAAAATCTACAAGTATAAGTTGTATATGTGAATAGATCATATTGTTTCAGTTTAACCAATGATTCAAAAAGTCTCTTAACCAAACAAGATTTAAAGATCCTTTCTATATTGACATACATCCCAAGGAGTATCAAAAAGTTTGATCATGAAGATAACACGAGATGCTAGATACCATTTGATAAACTAGAAGAGTTGGGACAAGGAAGGTAGCATAAAAATGCTCGACATCAAGTGACAAACTAATCTTTTAAATCCTCTAACAAGGTCCCACCTAATAGTGTGTTTGTAACCTTTAATAGGGTTGGCTCTTCACCGAGCTCACTTCAGAAGAGTGAAAATTTTGGGTTACCAGTCCCAAGTGGTTTTTCCCTTAACAGAGTTTCCACATTAAAAATCCATGTGTCAATGTGTTTATGAGTCATTACTTTAGTGTTTTTCATTACACATATCTAATCTGGATTGATTAGTATACTCTAAGTAATTTGTTGTTTTTGGGTAAATTAAAAGACTACTATTCGGTGAACATACAAAATAAGGTTTAACAAAGTGCTCCGAGTAGTAGTAATTTAATAAGTATATTTGAAGGCATTCATCTTATAGGACTAAAGATAACTAGAGGCTTAATATTGTGGTACCAAGTTTTTGGGTTGATTAATAAAAATATTTTTGCAGCCACTGATTCACCCCCCCTCTCAGTTATTACTAAGAGTTCAGCAGTTATCAAATTCTTGAAATCCAAATAATCATCCAGAAATTACTTTGGTCTAATGAAAAAGGGAATTGTAAGATACATGTTAAAATGGACCTGGTGTCATGCTGATAAACAATTAGGAGGTCTTGGCTTAAAGGACCTCAGACTTCAAGAAATTTCCTTACCTGCTAAGTGGATCTTTTGAGCTCTTGAGGGTGATGAACCCTGAGAAAGTGATGATCAGACATAATGTCCAAAGAAGATTCCCTAATCATGCCAAGTATTGGAGAGCTCTTCCCATGAGTGATATCATTGCTGGTATGTTCCCTATGCTCACCAGGGATCTGTTGTCTTTAAGTCTATCTGGAAATCTTGAGATATTTTTAGAAAACATCTGAGTACACTAATGTTGTCAATAATAAATGTGTCCAAGGTGAACGTTCAATATGGTGGAGTATTACTCGCCACTCCAAACCCCTTTCTCTTGTTCAAGGATGCTTGGCTAAGACTTGGAATGTTGCTGGTATTTCTTACATGGCTGATATTTTAGATAATGAAAATATTGTTAGCTGGGAATGTATCATTAGTAACTTTAATCTTTCCCCCTCACAGAAAAGAACTTATAACATGATATCTAAGGCTTGTAAGGACCATGACCTCCCCAGGGAGTGTAATGTGGATTCCCATAGGTTCCTTGGTTTCAAATGGGCTAATGGTTCTGTCCTGGCTATGGTTAAGGCTAAAATAATCTACAAAATCATTGCCCACATCTCTGATATTATTGATCATATCAACTCCCTTTGGTACTCTAGTTTTGATGCCCTCCATTGGAATAAGTACTTGGGTTGGTTATGGAAAGGTCCCATAGCTCCCAAAATCAAATGTTTTAAATGGATTCTGATTGTTAATAGGCTGCCTTTGAGGAAGGGTTTTGCCAATGATATATTGTAACTTCTGTAAGCTTCTTGAAACCTACAACATATTTTTTTATTTCTTTATTTCTAGAGAGATTTGGCTTATGTTTGGTATTATCATTCCTAATCATGTGGATATTGTAGAAATTATTACTTGATATATTCATGGGCTTAAAAAAGATGCTAATGTCTTTTGGTTTATCCTTTCTTCTCATATTCTCTAGCATATTTGGAAAATTAAGAATGAGGATAGGTTTTAGGGTATTTCCAGAACCCTTACTAGGTCTTTTCGTAGACTCATTTTCTCTAAAATTTAGGTTACTCTCACCTTGTACATTGAAAGGAAAAAGTATGATAGATTTATGAAGGATAGATTTGCTATGATATTTATTTATGAGCTAAAGGACTGGTTTGATTGGCGCAAGATTTGAGACAATCTCACCAATTTTGATGAAGCTCTCAATAATCTCACGCTGGAAATGAAAAGTAGCAGCAAACCACTTCTGGATAAGTGCCTCATGCTTTCCGAAATCCAAGTTGGATGAAACATTGCCTAGATGGAGGGACGTCAAGGATGGACAGCTCGGATCAACAACTTTCAAGACCTATTGCACTAATGTTCCTTGTTGATAAATCTTAATTTTGTACTCACTCGATAATGTTGTAATCTCCTTTCTGCTTTGTTGTACTCCCTGTGCTTTTGGACTTATGTTGTCAGGTTGGGCCTCTAACAGGCTGTTTTGTTGTATATTTTTTATTATCGATTGTTAATACCAAAAAAAAGGAATCCATGGTTTTTTCCATAGATTATGTTACTCCTTCATTAAATTTATTCATTTTAATAAATCATATCATTTTATAAAATTTTAATCAATAATCTTTCACACATGTAAATATTTATCATAACATTAGAGATCATTCAACACTATCAGATTTCCACAATCCATTTAATTCAGTTTTTTGCTTCTGGTTTTGATTGTGTTAGTGTTTTTAGCATCAATGTTTCGGATCACACTACGTGATTCATCATCAAGATGAGAGAGTGCAAGAAATGTAAAAATAAGATGTAGACAAAGCCTCACGCAAAAGATATAAAGAGGGAAAGGGGTAGAGAGGACACGCACACACAAACACACACACACACACAGAGAGAGAGAGAGAGAGAGAGAGAGAGAGAGAGAGAGAGAGAGAGAGAGAGAGAGAGAG
>MU224297.1:3382602-3394291 GCA_018584345.1 Thuja plicata | reverse complement strand
TCTCTCTCTCTCTCTCTCTCTCTCTCTCTGGGCTTTGTCTGCATCTCATTTTTACATTTCTTGCACTCTATCATCCTAACGATGGATCACGAATTGTGATTTGAAACATTGATGCTAAAAACACTGACACAATCAAATCCAGAAGCAAAAAAATGAATTAGAGATCATGTTTAGTTCTTAATATTTTTTTCTTTAAATTAAGAAAACTCTCCAACCACATTAATATTTTTCCTTAAAATAATGTAATATTCATCAAGATAAAGTTATCCTTGATCCTATTAATTTTTTGATTATGTAAAGACTATTAAAAATTCATTGATTTTGCACCAATTTTTTAAAGAAATTATCAAATGTATTTTTCAATATAACATAGATTTTTTTAGATAATATAAATTTTTTTTTGTAAAAAAGGTGTTAAACAAAATAACATTTTTTTTACCAATATTCATGACATCAAAAAATGGTTTAAATTTTTCATAAAACTATTTGGAAAGCACTTATAACTTGTATTTAACATGTTCATATTTTATTACAACTCTTACCCCATTAATTGGTTGGTTATGTAGACATTATCAAAATCTTTCATTAGTTTTGCATCAATTTTTAATAAGAGTTTTTTTTTTCAATATAACCTTTTTTTACAATATACCACCTTGTTTGACGAGAAGTTAAACTAAAGAACTAACTTTTTGACCTCCATGGACATTAAGGAAGGTTTGAACTTTTCATATAACTATTTGGAAAGCACTTGTACTTAATGTGTTCATCCTTTATTACAACTCTTGAAACCATTACTGGAATGGTTATGTAAATATTAGTAAAACTTTTATCGATATTATACTGATCCCTTAAATTTCTATTTATCAAATGTATATTTGAATATTCTATAGAATTAGAAACAAACCAAGCAAAAACTATTTTTTTCTCAATGTTGAGATCACTTTTCAAAATGGATTTCTTTTTTAAAAAATTTCCTTTTATGTTGATTAGATTTGGAATCCCACAAGAAAAAAAATCATATTAATTAAATACCATGACAATGGATAACAACATCCAAATATTGAATGAGAATAATGAGGAGATTAAGGAGGATGAGGAAATAGGAAAATGGGCTTCCCATTTTTTCTCCAACGCTTACTCAGGCTCGGGTGTGGTCTACGGTACCACCAAGGACTGGCTCTTTGACTGCATCCCTATTTCCCTCAATGAGGAAGATAATGATCACCTTCTTGTAGGAGTCACCGAGAAGGAAGTCAAGGAAGCAATGTTTGTTATCGGTGCTTACAAGGCCCCAGGCCCTAATGGGTTTCCTCTCCCTTTCTTCCAAGAATTCTGGGACCTGATCAATTATGAATTGATTAGAGCTACCAAAGACTTCTAATATCTTGAGGACGTGTAAGCTTCTAAAATTCTTGAACAAAAATTTCATTGTCCTGGTGGCTAAGATCCCTGACCCAAAATTTCTCTCAAACTTCCTTCCTATAAGTTTTTGTAACATGGTGTATAATATCTTTGCTAAAGTTATGGTCAATAGAGTTAAACCCCTCCTAGACATATTCATTATCCCCTCTTACAAAGGCTTTGTCCCAGGTAGACTTATATAGGATAAGGCGATCACCACACATGAGGTAATTCGTTGAATGCATAGAAGTAAATACCTAGGCATGACTCTCAAACTGGACATCTCTAAGGCCTATGACATAATTGTTGTATGTTGTGCTCTACAAGTTGGGAGTCAAGGAGAAATTTGTTAGAATTGTCAAGGAACTGATGGAAAGTGTTAAGTATTCTATTTTGGTTAATGGCTCCCCTTAGGGAAACTTTAATGTTGATAAAGGGATAAGACAAGGTGATCCTCTCAACATACCTTTTTATCATGGTGGCAGAGGTACTTGGACATAACTTAATCTCTCAGGTGTAGGGAGGGAAAATTCAAGGTATTAAACCTGCCTCCTTTGTGCCCGCTAAGGTTCTGCAGCAGTTCGTTGATGACACTTTCTTATTTGGGGATTCCTCGATTATTGAAGCCAAGGCATGGAGGAGACTTATGGATGACTATACTATGACATCAGGGAAGCATATAAATTACAACCAATGTAAGATTTACTTCTTCAATATGGACAAGTCTCTCAATACCAAAATCATCCAGATAATGGGCTGCTAGATTGTTGAGATTTCAAACACTTACCTTGGTCTCCCCCTGACGGTTAAGGAGGTTGTCTTACAGTTCTGGACCACAATTGTTGAGAGAATGCGAAAGAAGCTTGCTAGGTGGAAGGGTAAGGCCCTCAGTAATGCGGTAAAGCTATAGCTGTTGAAGTCTTCTCTCCAAGATGTCCCTATATACTTCATATCCATGTTTAAGATCTCTATAGGAATGGTTGAAAAACTTGAGAAAATTCAAAGGAAATTCCTTTGGTCTGGTTTAGAGGAAAAAGCCAAAATTAGCCTGGTTAATTGGGAAACCGTTTGCTTATCCAAACCTCTAGGGGATTGGGCATTAGAAAGATTACAAGTTTAAACAAAGCTCTACTTGCTAAGCTTAGGTGGATCCTCTCTAATCACTGGGTGGATTGGTGTAGGATCATGAGCGATAAGTATTATAGGCACTCGACCTTCTCTGATTTCCTTTATGGTAATAACCTCCCCCCCCCCCTGGCTCCAAAATTTGGAACAATATTGTCAAATATTGGGTTCTACTGTGGGAAGGATGCAGATGATAGTTGGGTAATAGGAACACAATTAGGTTCTAGGAGGACACCTAATGTGATGTGAAACCCCTAGACAGGGGACCCCTTGGTTGTTTGAGAAGGAACCTCACCGCCCAATTTGGCCACAGAGTCACAAATTTTATTTCACCATCCAGATGATGGAAGAGACTAGATGAGGGTTAGGACATCCCACCACACCTGAAAAGGAAAGCTAGGAATCTTCAAGACATTCTCAAAGACACCTGGATCCCAATGTTTACGTGTGAGGACAAGCTGATCTAGGATAGATGCCACTTTGGTGCATTCACTATTAGGTCTACCTATAACTGTTTGTTTAGGGTCAAGAGCAACTTGAAGTGTTGGAAGTCTATTTGGATCAGTCAGCTTGTCCCAAAAATAAATTTCTTCTGGTGGAGGACCCTCTATGCAAAAATCCTCACTATGGACAACCTCAACAGGCACGGGTTCCAACTGGTTAACTAGTGTGTGATGTGCAAGAAACATGAGGAAAGTATTGATCGTCTCTTCACTCATTTCCCTTTTTCTAATGGTGTCTCAGCCAGAATTCTAGACAGATTTAGTTTATCTTGGGAATTCATGCAGGATCTACACCATTTTGTTAGAAATTGGGATTATCCTTTGGCCCACCACCTACTTAGACTGCTTTGTAAAATGATCCCCCCACACCTTTGCTGGCACATCTAGAAGGAGAGGAACAATCACATTTTTAGAGATGCAGAGCTAGGCATGGAAATCATGGTTAGAATTGCTGAGAAGATGTTGTTGGAGAATATATTTTTTTTCAAATGGAAGGCCCCTATCAGCCCCCCTATGCAGATGGCCTCCTGGGTGGTGCACAGTTGGAACTTGCCTGATTCTTGCCTCAAATTTGACAATTCCAAAAAGTTGAAAAGATTGGAGATCAAATGGCTGCCTCCACCTCTCGACTGGTTAAAATTGAACTTTGATGGTGTGGCTCATGCCGGGATGGCTTCTGATGGAGGTATCATTAGGAATGTTGAGGGAAGATTGGTGCTTTCCTACAATGGAAACTTCAACTCGGCCACTAGTAATGTGGATGAGGCCCTGGCCCTCTTCTTGGGGATGAAGTATGCTACTGCTATGGGTGTTGGTAGGCTCATTATTGAAGGAGATTCGATGCTCATAACCAAAACCCCAAAAGGCACTATGCGAGAAAGTTGGAAAATATGTAGCATCATCACGGATGCTCACCTCCTGTTAACCAGATTGGAGGACTATGTGATTCATCACACCTATAGGGAAGGTAATATTGTGGTTGACTCTTGGGCTGCTGATGGTTTGGGAAGGAAGAGAATGTATTTTTGGAGGGATGTGAAACCCCTACTAGAGGAAACAAAATCCCTCATAGAGAGAGAACATGACAATTTTTATCAATGATGTTTCTCTTTATGCTTTGCTGGCATATGTATGCCACTGAACATGACTGGGGTTGGGAGGGAAATTTGAATTTTATATCCTCGACGGACAAAAGAAATTTTATGGCCTATGGGGTTCTTAGCCATCATGCCACCATATTTAATGAGGGTTGTATGTCTCATTAGGGGATGGATGCCAAGAGAAAGTGTTCTCTCAAGGATATTATGAAACCATGCTTTAATAAGATGATAAGACTTCCCAAATCATAAATGACATCCATTAGGTTTGGGGAATGATGACAGATCATTGTAATATGTTGTTGCAGGCCACGTCTCATGTGTGTCCTTATAGGCGCAAGTTTGATTTGGGTAAAAGGACTAGAAATGATATTAAGTGCAACTTAACAGGTTTTCATGGTCATTACTCATCATAAACAGTTCAAAATTTCCATAAACCAGCGCTTCCTCTGGTTTTCCTCATAGCTGAATAATTTGGAGAACTCTGTAACAGACTCATATATGGGTGGTGACATGGTTTGTGTGGAATCTAATAAGATTGAAGATGTGTTTAGCAAAAACCCTAGACTTTGGATGATACTAAATAAAGGAGGATTGGTCCCGTACATGAAATCTATGATGGGCTTGGGTGAAAACCTGTCACTCCAATTTGTGAATAGTTGGACAGATAGGAGGGTCACCAATGGCCAACATATCCTTCAAGATCAATGAGTAATCAATTGCTTAGGCCATAGGTCTATCCATAGAGGGGCGGAAATGGTAAGACTACCAAAATCACAGATGAAACTAGCCTCAAGCGTTTCTTCAGAAAGAATGAGGTGTTAGTCAGGAATCATGGCGGCTATGATAGAGAAGCACTCCCATAGCCCTGGGGCCATGTATGTCTCACTTTAATGAAATACTTCACGCTTGAAGGTAGATTTGGGGTGCTTTATTTTTACCATTTCCCTCTACTCAATCATCTCCGCCATAGGGATTTGATCTTGTTCCCATTTTATCTCCTCCACTCGTTGGAATCCAATGTGCATAAAATTTAGGATTACCGTGAGAAGAATAATAACTACTCCATCCTTCACCAGGGTCACATCCTTACACTCTTCAATTTCCACCTTGCTCTCTGCCCATCGAGAGCTATTTCTATCCAGGACATTCCCACCTCGCCTAGCCAAGCTAGCCCTAAGACTCCGCACCATACCACTTCTACCTCTCCTTCAGCTTCCAAGCCTACTCGAAAGAATAAGAAATCACTGCTTGGCACCCCAACATTATAAGATCATAACCAATTTCACAAAAGAGAATGGCAAGAATAGCTTTTCTTCAACAATATAAGATTAGTCGATGGTTGAATATAAATCTACAACATGAGATAACTTGCTTATAAAAACAAGGTAAGAGGTAGACTTAGATAATATTGTTACATGTGTCATAATCATATACAATGATTTAACTGCCTCGATCAAATATTAAATGACCTAGGTAACTAGAGTTAATAAAGGCCATAAAGATAAGATATGATGTGCCTTATGTTGACAACCAACAACTTCTATACACAACACCTAGGATCTAACTTATGTCATGTGAATAACCCCCATAACTTGCAAAAACATTAAGTACAAGACCTTTACCAGATCTAAAACCTTATTCAAACCAATAGAACAAATTATTAAATCTAGAGACAAACATTACTAAAGTAATTTAAATAACTACAAAGAATAAATAGCAGTGTTAATATTCTTCTTAAAAATCACTCCATAGAGATGAAAAACTTGTTGCACGCTAATTACTTTATTGAAAACACAAAATACACAAATGAATCCTCTATTCTTTGTAATGCATATAATATTATCTTAATACTAACTTACTTGGACTAATCTCACTAGATCTATCACTCAACTCAGCTAATCAAGGAGAGGGTTATTTTCTAGAAGGACGCAACTAGAAATTAAAAAAAAATGTTGGTCGTGACTTTTCCAACACTCAATAATTCAATACACAATATACATTGTAGTATTTGAGAGTCCAATTTCAAGGGGTTCTAGATGGAAATGAGAATCCATGTTCTTTTCCATAGAATATGTTATTTCCTCTTCATTAAATTTATTCATTATAATAAATCATATTATTTTATAAAATTTTAATCAATAATCTTTTACACATGTAAATATTTATCATAACATTAGTATCTTGATTATGTAAAGATTATTTAAAATTCATTGATTTTACAACAATTTTTTAAAGAAATTATCAAATGTATTTTCAATATAACATACATTTTTTTAGATAATATAAAAACCTTTTTGTAGAAAAAGTGAACTAAACAAAATAATATTTTTTTGGCCAATATTCATAACATCAAAAAATAGTTTAAAATTTTCATAAAACTATTTGGAAAGCACTTATAACTTATATTTAACATGTTCATATTTTATTGCAACTCTTGACCCCATTAATTGCTTGGTTATATAGATTTTTAATAAGTGTTTTTTTCAATATAACCTTTTTTTTACAATATACCACCTTGTTTGAAGAGAAGAAGTTAAATTAAATAACTAACTTTTTGATCTCCATGGACATTAAGGAAGGTTTGCACTTTTCATATAACTATTTGGAAATCACTTGTACTTAATATGTTCATCCTTTATTACAACTCTTGAAACCATTAATGAATTGGTTATGTAAATATTATTAAAATCTCTTATCGATTTTATACCGATTTAAAAAAAAAAATTAACAAATGTATATTTGAATATTCATTAGATTTGGAAACAAACCAAGCAAAAACAATTTTGTTTCCAAACAAAAACAATTTTTTCTCAATATTGAGATCACTTTTCAGAATGGATTTCTAATATTAAACATTTCTTTATGTTGATTAGATTTGGAAGCCCACAAGGAAAAAAAAAAAACCTATTAATTAAATATCATGACAATAGATAACAACATCCAAAGTAAAAAAATGTGAAAATTAAATATGAGGACAATTAATGTTTCATGTTGGAAAGTCAACCCATCAAATAATCTTAACATATCATAAGCTATATTAGACAACTTATGCTTCGACCACAAAACATGGTAATGGACAATGATCCATCATGTTAGATTGAGATTGGTTGGTTGACAATATTTGAGAAGTAGTTGAAGAATATAGTAGTAGTGAAGATTTGATGACATTATATTATGAGTACATAGCCTACATAAACAGAAAACAACTTGAAAATAGATAATCTAACCACTTTATCTGAAAAAAAAAAAAAAAAACTTTTTAATAAAAATATGATAACACTAAAAAGTTTTTTAAATTTTATAAAACTATTTAAACGACTCTTGTAAATATAATCAACTTCTTACTCTTTGATCCAATAAGTAGACTCGTCCATTGATCCTACTGTACAGTTTGTCTTTTGTTTTTTCACTTTTCAAAATTTCCTCTGAGTTTTAACTTTTTTGGTGTAGTTTTTATTACTCGAAATATGCAAACATATTCTGACAACATGCATTTCATAGTGCTACAGAACCCAGGAATAAATATGGAAATTCAGTTATTTTATATCCAAACGACAAATTACAGAAAATACACGTGTAGAAACAAAAGAGAGAGCACAAGTAGAGTGACACAGTGCCACCACTTGGGACGCTTTCTGTTTGTTATCTGCTTTCATGAGATACCGTTCATCTTCTTTTCACTCTGAATTACACCACCTGTGTAACCCATTTCCATTTCACTTTCACCCATCGCCTTTCCCTCCGATGTTGATTTCTTGCCAATACTCTTCCAGTCTTTGTAAATGGCGTACAAAATCAGCTGCATCGCTCCCAGTATACTTCCTACTCCATTTGGCACCTGTTCAACACCCAATCAATTCACTACCAAACCCACCAAATTATAACATGAGCTACTTAAATATACATATCTGCAAATATATCACTTACTGCCAGGAACAGATCGCTGCCGGTCAGACCAAAAATAAACCACGATGTGCCGCACAGAAACACAAATAAAGAGAGAAAGAAGGGCATATACTTCACACTCTTCGTCTTAATCACCAGCCTCTGCAAATACACCATTAAAGGACAGTTTTAGCGCTAATTACTTAAATCTCTCTAGAATGTTCCACACTCTTATTATGAAAATCTGATATCAATAAAGAAAATGAGAGATCATTCTTACCATTACGGAAAGCGGAGATGCATACATACAGATCGAGCAAATGGCGGCAGCGGAACCACATAATAACTTTCTTCCATTTCCGTGCAGTGCAAATACTGAAACCAGAGCGATTGTTCCAAACACCATTAACACAATCACCAGAAGCCCAAATATTTTCGCCTGTTTCATCAAATCAATCTCAATAACGAGCTTTTGAAAGTTCATGAAATTTTTTTTTTGCCTATTTCATCAAATCATTCTCAATAATAACGAACTTGAGAAAATTCATGAAAAATATATTCGCCTATTTTTTCAAATCAGATCCGCGAAAAATATTTCACCTATTTCGTCAAATCAATCTCAATAAGGAACTTGCGAAAGTTCTTTAAACAGGGGATAAAATTGTAGGTAATCTTGATGAAACTTACCCTGTATTTCTTGTCTGGGATGTACAACAGAAAGAAAACAACGTAGCACAATTCGATGATAATTCCGGTTCCATTGATTGTACTGACAAGGATGTTGTTCGGCGATATAAATGGCATGCCATACCATGCAGACATCAAGCAATTCAGAAGCGTAGAAACATACGGAATTCCAGAAAACTGGTCCGTCGATTTCATCTTCCAAATCTTCCGGAACGTGATCCTGCAGCCAAAATCAACAATTAAACAAGAAAAAGGACTACTCATTTGCACTGATGAACTGAAAAGGGGGAAAAGAAAACCCTAATAACGTAAATCTTCACAATTACTTACAGAGGCACCAAAAACAGAATAAGTGCAGCGATATTTCCTGCACCAGCAACACAATAAATCAGAATCCCTCAGTTGCTAAGCAAGAGAACGGAGATGAAAAGTAGAAGTATACAAACCGAAGATGCCGAATAAGAAATGCACATTAAACATTCTGGCAAAAAATTTCTTCACTATTACTACAAAATTTTGCAGTTCACTAGATTTGGAATGTGAATTCTGAGGAAGTGAAGCCGATTTATATAATTTATCCTTAACATTAAGCTCTTTGAGAGAGGACTCCAGTTTAGTGCGGGACGGTGGAAAGATTAGAAATCATTTTGCTCATAACGTGGGAGAATCGTGGTTGCTGATGATTCGGCCATTGATTTGGACATGAGCTTGATTTTAATAATGGCCATGACGCGACGCCTTCAGATTCAAAATGAATTAAAGGGCTCGACGGTGGAAATTTTTGAAGTCAAAATGACAAAGGAAAAGAAATTGAAATTATTGGACCAGAGTCCAGGATCCTGTCTTTACAGGAAGCCACCAGAAAAATTGCCTTTTTCCAGACAATTCCCTTTCCTCCACGCAAGACCTCTGTGTAGTAGTGTACCTTCTTTTCTTTTCTTGTGGTCTGTGCTTAAATTCCTGACAATAACGTTTTCTCCATAATTACTAAATCTCGATCGGGTTGAGTTTGGTAAAACTCTGCTGCTTTTCGAATTGGTTAGAATCGAATACGAACTCAACACAAACTGGACAATCCGCAAATTATTTGCCGAGTTTCTCTCTCTTCCCATGTTTTGGCGGCACAGGGTATGTTGGCCTCAATTGTTTGTATTTGAGCTTTTGGAACGGATTTAAGTTATAATATTAATTTCGTATTATGATTTCCAAGGTCAATCTTTTTGAAATGGTCTAGATTTTATTTTCTTTATTTTTAAGGAATATCTTGGTAGGTGGTATCGATGTAGTGATTTAGTTCAAGAATATTGTTTTCCTCATACTCTACAAACTATTGTGAATTTGGTCATGATTAAAGTCAAGAATATTGTCTTTTTAAGTAAAGTTTTAGTTATATGTGATTGTTTTTGGGCATGTTATTCCAATACAAAGTTGATTAATGGTTGAATATAAAATATACAATAATAAAGGCAAGGTGAGAGGTAGAATTAGATGAGATTATTATATGTGTCACAATCATATACAATGAGACAACTACCTCAATAAAATATTAAATTACCTAGGTAATTAGAATTAAATAAATATCATAAAGATAAGATATGATGTGTTTACTAGATCTAAAACCTTATTCAAAACCAATAGAACAAATCATTGAAATTAGAGACGAACATTACTAAAGTAAAAAGTAATTACTGAGGATAATTAGTAGTGCTAATATTATCTATTTCATTTAACAACATGAAATTTACTATAAAATTTTTTTTATCTATTTCATTTAACATATGATACGACATATATTAGAACCTCATAATCAAAGCATATGATTAAATTAATACAACAATGAAAACATAAAATATTAGATTAATACTACTAATTTCATTCTTGTGTTAAACCATAATTTTATTACATGATAATAATCAAAGACATAATCGATCTATCCAACTTTGAATATTATTACATTTCAATAGATTATCACTGTGTGTGTACACGTTTATATATATACAAGTCACACTGAAGATTCAAAATCCATCTATTGGGTAAGTGCACAAAGATGGGGGACCAAAAAGGGGGTATAAGATGCCACTTTTTTTTTTTTTTTTTTTTTCTGAAATCAGCAAACTCTGAACTTCAACGAGAAATTTTAGAAATGGTGAAGATTAAGACCCTCAAAAAAGGGGAGCACAAAAAGTGGTCCTGCTTTTTGTGAAAAAACCATAACAAAGTGTCTGGTGTGCTCCCCCTAAAATGTTAAATTTTTTAAAAAAAAAAATTAATCACTCCAGTGAGAAATTAGCTAACACCACCTAGTTTATCCTGGATTTTTCTACTACTTTTTTGATGAAAGTGTGATTTTTTGCTATTTTCCGAAGTGGACACATCCTGAAAACATGAAATTTTTGTGTGCTCCCCCTAGAAATCATTGAAAACTAATTGAAAATCAAAACTTTTTTTTTAAAGTGTGTAGAATGGAGTCTAGTTTCTGAAAATGTAATTTTTTGAAAATTCCATGAACGAGCCAAAATCTAAGCCCAAATGAATATACATTGGTTTTTGATAAAAATAGGACATAGTTAGAAAAGAAATAAAAAATGAAAATCTGAACATAATGAGAATTCAAAATAAATTACATCGTTCGATAGCTATCAGAGAGATCTACAATATCACTTCATCTCATTTCATTGTTATTGAACCACATGCAAACCTTACGGGGAGCACACAAGAAAAAATGTTAGTTTTTCTATGTTTGTTGAAAAACACATCTCAGACCTGTTTGAATCTTCCTGGCCTTTGAGTTTGAACTCCAAGGCAAATCCAAGCCTTGGGCTTGGTAAATATCAATGTCATTAAAAGGGCGTATGCCCTATACTCACTATAGGGCATACGCCCTATATTAGATGCAAAATGACAAAAGGAGCTCTCTCTCTCTCTCTCTCTCTCTCTCTCTCTCTCTCTCTCTTCAAGAATTCTATAAATAGTCTTTGAGAATTCCTT
>MU224297.1:3364339-3382502 GCA_018584345.1 Thuja plicata | reverse complement strand
ATGGTCTCTCTCTCTCTCTCTCTCTCTCTCTCTCTCTCTCTCTCTCTCTCTCTCTGATCTAGTGCAACCAAGTAAATTGTCAACTCAAAAATAGTCTCAAATTTAGTACTTTATCGTAAGTATTCGTTAAATTAATCTCCTTGTTATGCTTCTATCATTGCAAACAATGACTAAGGGACAAATTATTATTTGTCTCATTGTGTTGAGGCCAAAAATAAATTGGATCACTCGCTTACAGATGATGAAGGATTAGAATACCCTACAAGAGTGGTGGTTGGAACTTGTACATGGCTTAGACGGTATTGTATGAAGAATCCTAGGTTGTGGTTGTTCAAGGATTGAGAGACACACAGGAAGATTCTTCATTATTCCAACCTTGTCATTGCATCAAATGTCCATTTGACCAAATATGGAGGAAAACCACACAATAAAACTCTTTGGAAGGTTTGCGAGTCAAATCACGAGGCCATACTTGAGACAATAAAGGGTAGGGAAGATTTTTCTAGTTCATTGGACTAAAAGTGAATCCAAAATTTTATAATGTCAAATTTAGTTGAATGCATGTGCATATAACATGTATATCTGTAAAGGAATTAATTCCCTTGAATCCACATTGGGTGGACCGTAAATTTCTCATACATTACCCCATATGTATAACAGGAAGTTTGTAAGATTTAATAACACATTTTCTCTTCTATTTTATGGGCTAATACTAGAGGGTTTCTCTTCTCAGTTCTTTCCTCCTAGTGCTCCTAATGAGCTGAGTTATAAACATATTTTTCATTATTAATTAAAAAAATATGTTTACCCTACGAAAGTTAGAAATATATGTTAAGCTTATTGTCATGTTTCATGCTAGCACATTCTTTGTATATATGTATTTATAAAAAAATCATTTAAACTATCGAACCGCACACTTAAATCATTTAAAAATATTGAAACTACTCATCATGGCGTTGAACCATCTCCGCCAATAGCTCTGAAGTGTTGAGTGAATGCTAGTAATGACCCTATCATGGAGGTGAAGAGGTTTGACCGTTGCCAACCGCTATGGAGCCAAGTGTCCCTCAAGGTGCAAGAGGCAACAAAATTATCGATATTCAAGAGTCCATTTCTCAGAGTTCCGGAGGGCTATCGATGATCCGTCAAGTGCTACAGGATCATGTCATAGACGCCTGCAATACCTATCTCATATTTTGGAGATTTGCTTCCATTTTCATTTTCTGACCCAATCTCGGTTGATGCCAAAACTTGCAATGTTGCACAGTTGAAAGATGACACATTGCATATCTTGAAAACTGCTCGTCATGGCATCAAACCATCTCTACCAACATCTCTGGAATGTTAGGTGAATTCTAGGAATGACCTTATCATGGAGGTGAAAAGGCTCAAACGTTGGCGACCGCTATGGAGCCAAGTGTCCCTCAAGGTGGACTAGCCAACAAAATTGTTGATATTAGGAGTCCTTTTCTCCGAGTTCCCTAGGGGAATCATCAATCTATCAAGTGCTACAGGAGAATATCACAAAGGCCTACAATAACCTATCTCAGATTTTGGAGATTCACTCTTTTTTTCATTTTTTGACCCAATCTCAGTTGATGCCAAAATTTGCAATGTTGCGCAATTGAAAGCTGACACATTGCATATCTTGAAAACCTCTTGTCATGGCATCAAACCGGCTATGCCAAAAGCTCCATAATGCTAGGTGAATGTTAGGAATGAAGTTGTCATGGAGGCGAAGAGGCTCAAACATTGCCGATCACTATGGAGCCAAGTGTCCCTCAAGGTGCACCAGGCAACAAAATTATCAATATTCAGGAGTCTATTTCTCAGAGTTTTCGAGGGGTATCAAAAATCCATCAAGTGCTATAGGACCATGTCACACAGGCCTACAATGAACTATCTTATATTTTGGAGATTCGTTTCCATTTTCATTTTCTGACCCAATCTCGGTTGCTGCCAAAACTTTCAATGTTGCGCAGTTTAAAGCTGACACATTGCATATCTTGAAAACCGCTCGTCGTGGTAGCGAACCGTCTTCGCCAATAGCTCTAAAATTATGGGTGAATGCTAGGAATGACCCTTTTAGGAGGAAATGAGGCTCAAACATCTCTGACCGCTATGGAGACAAGCGTCCCTCAAGGTGCACCAGGCAACAAAATTGCCAATATTCAGGAGTTTGTTTCTCAGACCTCCCAAGGGGTATTGACAATCTGTCATGTGCTATAGGACCATCTCATTGTGGCCTATGATAACCTATCTCATATTTTGGAGATTCATTTCCATTTTCATTTTCTGACCCAATCGCGGTTGATGCAGAACTTGCAATTTTGTGCAGTTGAAAGTTGAAACATTACATATCTTGAAAACCGCTTGTCGTGGCATCAAACCATCTCTGCCAATAGCTCTGAAATGCTGAGTGAATTCTAGGAATGACCCTTTCACAGAGGTGAACAGGCTTGAACGTTGTTGAGCGCTATGTAGCCAAGTGTCCCTCAAGGTGCACCAGACAACAAAATTGCCGATATTTAGGAGTCTATTTCTTGGAGCTCCCAATGGGTATGAAAAATACGTTTGGTGCTACAAGACCATGTCATGGAGGCCTACGATAACCTATCTATGATTTTGGAGATTCACTTATGTTTTCATTTTCTGACACAATCTTGGTTGATGCAAAAAGTTGCAATGTTGCATAGTTGAATGCTGAAACATTGCATATCTTGAAAACACCTCATCGGGGCACCAAACCGTCTACGCCAATAGATCTTGAATTTTGGGTCAATGCTAGGAACGACCCTATCATGGAGGCGAAGAGGATCAAACATTTTCGACCACTATGGAGCCAAGTGTCCCTTGAGGTACACTAGGCAATAAAATTCCTGATATTCAGGAGTTCATTTCTCAGAGCTTGTGAGGGGTATCCAAGATTCATCAAGTGCTACAAGACCATGTCATGGAGGCCTACGATAATATATCTTAGATTTTGGAGATTCTCTTTAATTTCCATTTGTTGGCGCAATATTGGTTGATGCAAAAACATGCAATGTTGCATAGTTGAATGCTGAAACATTGCATATCTCAAAAACCGCTCATCGTGGCATCTAACCATCTCTACCAACAGCTCTAGAATGAATGGTGACTGGTAGGAACAACCCTTTCATTGAGGCAAAAGAGGCTGGAATGTTTCCGACCACTATGGAAACAAGTGTCCCTCAAGGTGCACTAGGAAACAAAATTACCGATATTCAGGAGTCCATTTCTCGAAGCTCCTGAGGGGTATCAAAACACTGTAAGGTGCTACAAGATAATATTGTGAAGGTCTATGATAAAACATCTTGGTTTTTGGAGATTCACTTTCATTTTCATTTCTGACTCATTCTCAGTTGATGCCAAAACTTGCAATGTTGTGCAGTTTAATGTTGACACATTGCATATCTTGAAGACCACTCATCGTGGCATCGAACCATCTCTATTAATAGCTCTAGAATCCTAGTTGAATGATAGGAACAACCTTATCATAGAGGTGAAGAGGCTTGAACATTTTCGACTGCTATGGAGCCAAGTGTCCCTTAAGGTGCACCAGGAAACAAAATTGCCAAATTTCAGGAGTCCATTTCTCAGAGCTCCCAAGGGGTATCGATGAGCCATTAGGTGCTACAGGACCATGTTATGGAGGCCTGCAGTAACCTATCTTAGTTTTTGAGATTCACTTTTGTTTTCATTTTCTGACCCAATCTCTATTGATATCAAAACTTGCAATGTTGTGCAATTGAATGCTGACACATTACATATATTGAAAATCGCTCATTGTGGGATCAAACAATCTCTGCCAATAGCTCTATAATGTAGGGTGAATGCTATGAACAACCTTGTCATGGAGGCAAAGAGGCTCAAACATTGTCGAGCGCTATGGAGCCAAGTGTCCCTCAAGGTGCACGAGGCAACAAAATTGTTGATATTCTGGAGTCCATTTGTCAGAGCTCCCAAGGGCATCAAAAAGCCATTAGGTACTACAAGACTATCTCATGGTGGTCTACAATAATGTATCTTAATTTTTGGAGATTCACTTCCATTTTAATTTTCTGACCCAATCTTGGTTGATGCAAAAACTTGCAATGTTGTGTAGTTGAATGCTGACACATTGCATATCTTGAAAACCACTCATCATGGCATTGAACCATCTCCGTTGATAGCTTTGGAATGCTGGGTGAATTCTAGGAATGACCCTATCATGGAGGTGAAGGGGCTTGAACACTGTTGACCGCTATGGAGCCAAGTGTCCCTCTACGTGCACCAAGCAACAAAAGTTTTGATATTCAGGAGTTCATTTCTCAGACCTCTTGAGGGGTATCAACAAGTGGTCAAGTGCTACAGGACCATGTCATGGAGGCCTATGATAACCTATCTCAGATTTTGGAGATTTGGTTCCATTTTCATTTGTCGACCCAATCTCGGTTGATGCAAAAACTTGCAATGTTGTGTAGTTGAAAGTTGAAATACCTGGACCTCAGTGTCAACTTGCCAATAATCTCCCCCTTTGTCATTAATGGCAACAAATAAATGTGGCCAAGTTACTTAAACTTTGACTAAACCACAAAAACTATATATTATAACTTTGTCTATATAACATAATCCTTATATACATACATTACTCCCCTTTGAAATTAATGAAAAAGGTGTCAAAATTGTAAGTCTCTAGGTACTTACTCTAAGTACACAGCTGGATAAGAAATTTGAAGATTCTTGATCTCTTGCTACTAGAATGCCTTCAACACATCAATAGTCTAAAGATGGGTGCATAGTGCATACATAAGCTTCTCCATCTTTGTAAGATCCATGTAGGGTCCTTGATCATATGTGTTAATGGTAGCATCTATCTGTTTGATGTTCTCATTCCAAACAGCTAAGGAGAGTGCAAGTGCATTTCTCAGTTGGGTCTGCCTGATCCTTATCTTGCTAATTTCCATCTTAGCTTTTTCAATCTTGTCTATCTGTCCTTGATAGATATTTTTGCAGATATTGATGTCTTGGGATGATGTTTCAACTAATTTCCTTATGTTATCAACCAAGATATCTTCCTCCTCAATCTTCTTGATGTGCTCAGAAGTGAGTTTGCCTTTGTCTATGCAATTTGCTATTACTTTCCTGCCTTTTGGTGCTAACTCTTTCTGAATTGTCTGACCAATCTTCAATAAATTGAGATCTAAAGAGAAGTTCTTTACTAATTCATCCAATCTTTCCTTTTTGTAATTTTCCTCTGCAGTTCTAGTAGCTAAGTCTACTAAACTTGTGAAGTGTGCTTTGAAGCTTGTTAAGATGTTGTTGACATCATCAACTGACTGAATTTTAGCCACTTTCTTATCTGTTGGCACTCAGTCATCCAAAATTTTCACTAACTCCAGAAAGAGAGGTTTTCTCATAACTTGTTTCTCTTTGTCTTTCTCCATGTCTAAGACACTGATCTTGATCAAATCTTCTTCTCCCCATGCATCTAGGCTTGCTGAGTTAGGGGTTAAACTTGACAATAATGACATTGATGGTTGAATAGATGGAGTGAATATAAAATTTTGACTAGTATCCATACATTCACTTTTCATTGGGATCTCCATAATGAGTGGTTCATTAGATTGATTTTCTTCCTCATTATTCAAATCTATTGAATCTTTAGGAGGAGCTTCACCTTGCTCTAAGGAAGTATTATCAGTGCATACCTTCTCTGTCTCTTCAGTGCTGAAAAATTCTTTTTCAAATTTGTTCATGTCATTATCTGAAGCTGTCATGGATATCGTAACATCATTGATCACAATGGTTTCTTCTGAATCTTTGGTTGTATCAGAAGGTGATGAAACTGTGGGTGCTGAATCCTGTGGACCTATCATACGCGCATTTGAAATCACTGGTTCTTAGTCTTGTTTTGGAGGGATTGGAGTCATTTTTGCTGTAGGCGCCATTGATGGATACATGTGTCTATCAAAAACTACTTTCTCAAATTCTTTCTGAGTCTCTTCACCAACCAATTCATACTCTTTGTTCATAATATGAAGAGTTATTTTTTGGTTCTGAGATGAGGTTTTACCAAATCTAAAATTAATGCTTTCTCATCATGTGAGAAAATAGGGAGAAGATTGTCTAATGTTTCTTCTATAATCCTCATATCTTCCTCTATTGATTATATTTTCAATAGGTCTATTATGTTCCATACTTTGTCTAGTATGACTTTCTTGAGTTCCAATACTGACCTTTTAAACTTGCTCATGTGAGAGATAATCATAGAATGAATTTTTTATTTATCTATCTCTTGGTACTTGTCGTAGACATTTTTAATAGAGTCTAGTCTTCCTTCATTAACAATTCTATTTCTTAAGAGTGTTAGACTAGGTCTGAATCCTACCTTAGGAAGGGTTTGAGTGTTCTTTACTTTTCTCCTTGTTGTCCTTGAGGATGGGTGACATATGGGAACTTGCTTCCTTCTTCTGGTCAACTTGCTTGGTACTAAAGGTGGAGAAGATTCTAGATCGATGGTGGTAGAAGGCACAAATGTACCTTCATCAGACTTCTTCCTTTTATTCTTGTGGATATCATTAGATTTTTCTATTTTCACTTCTGCAGTAGTTTGTTTAAGCTCTCTTGCAATTTTATCTTCCCTAGCTGTTTCTAGGTCTTCTTGTGATTAAGATCAGTAGTAATGTAGACAAGAACTTCACCAATCCAATATAGATCATCATGTATTCTACTAACTAGGATTTTAACCCATTCTAGTTCATAGAAATCATGCACATTTGAATACTCAAAGATAGGGTTATCAATGAGATGCACATATTCATCATTGAATGAATAATCTGGTTTCATCATTGATGCCATAAGATTTGCTATGCTGTTATCCCCAATAGTTTCCTTCTTACAATAGATGTATGCACGAATTTCCTCTACATGTACGACTCCTAGCAGAGTCTTGGAGAATGCCCCTTCTACGTCATCTAGTATAGACTTGAATGGATGCTTCTTAAACACATATCTTTTCTTCTCAGAGATGTGAAACACTGTAGGAGTAGCCATTACTTGTTTCTTTCTTAAGTAGGGTTTCTAGATATTTTGAAATGATGCGTCTGCTAGGGTTCCATTTCAACTTTGATTTTCCTTTTGATGAGGCCAAATTATTGCCTTTATTTTGTATAAATATAAATACTCTGTTCTAATTTATGTCAAGACATTTGTGAACCTAGCTAGTTAAAACTTGAGATAAAGTCGAGATAGAACTGATAAACCATGGGTAGATATTTGTGACATATTTTGCTAATATTATACATATAGTGCAGTATTTCATATAACCATCAGAATATAAGTTCTAATATCTGGATTTAATTTTTTTAAGCTTGTTGCATGAATATTTTTGCATCACAACTAACTTGACAGGAAAGGAAGCGGCTGGAGAGTGGTCGATAACATTCAAGGAAGACTGTTGAGGACTAGCTACGATGAAGTGATCATCACAGCACCAGGAAACACAGATGCTACAATGGAGGATCCATTATTCCAGGACACAAGGATGTAGTGTTTCTATATTCCCTCTACACTTTATTATGTTGAAATGGTCGCCCAAGCTTTATTACCCACACTGCGGGCTATTGCATTTCCATCTTCTTCTCCAACATGTTTTCAGCAAGATAATTTCTTTTTTGTTTTATAATAAGTGTTTGATCCTCTATTTATAGGAATTGGACTGATAGTTTGAAGTTGGTGGGAGGAAAGTTAGA
This sequence comes from Thuja plicata, assembly GCA_018584345.1. Lineage (NCBI taxonomy): Eukaryota > Viridiplantae > Streptophyta > Pinopsida > Cupressales > Cupressaceae > Thuja > Thuja plicata. Next base: position 3,374,748 of record MU224297.1, on the reverse strand, counting down.
GAAAGAATTTTTTGAAAGAAACTGTTATATCTTATAGCAAGCTATTTTAAGTTTCATGTATTGTTTTTATGTAATGAGTTTTTGAAATACAATGAAGTAATTCTTGGTTTATGTTCTATGTTAATAGATTAGCAGAAACCAGCCAAGGGGGGCCACTTGGGAGGTGGAATATGTTAGAATAGAATAGATTTCCTTCCAGCATTTCCAGTATTTCCAGTATTTCAGATAGAAGTTACAATTTCTTCTTGCAGCATTGTACTTTGTGAATGTTCCTACAACATCTGCAAGAATAGTTATAATGGTTGTTCTAGGTTGAAAGTATAGGTTTAAGTAGAGTTTGCAATTTCTAGCATTCATTTCAGTAAGGAGATAAATGTATTATTTTCCTGCAGCACTAGTGTAGGTTTCTTTTATGCATTTTTACCTTCCTGCAGCATAAGCAGAATGACTCCTTAAGGAACCTAGTGCACATATTGTGCTGACCATTTCAAGTATACGTCCCTGCGTTGACAAGTTAAATGCACCTCATAACGAGATTATTTGACACCTATTGTGAGGCGGTTCATGTTTGGCACCGTTGTCGGGGATGGTGTCAAGCTAGGAACATTTTTGATTTATTTTTTCATTCCTAGTTAGTTTTTAGATTTGTATCCCTAAAAATTGCTTCACAAGCATGAAGAATTCAATTACATGCATCGAAGAGAAAGGTCAGGAGATGAATATGGTATATTTCTCCCAGCAGAGTTTGGTAATTTGAATGAGGAAGTTGAAGAAGTTGAGTTACCTTTTGAAGATGCAAGTCCTGACTTTCCTGCAGCATCTTCCTCCATAGTAGAACCATTTGATATTAGTGGTTTTTGGCCTTTTGCTGAAGTCTTGGCCAGCTTTCTAGATAATTTTGGTCCAAATCCACCTATTGTTAACAATCCAATAGCTAATGCTCCTTTCCAGTAGCAACACCATAATCAAATATCCCCACTAATGGCACACCCTACTTGTCCATTTCCTCTCCTGAGCCTTATAAACAATGCTAATCTCAAAAATATACCTGCAACTGCTCTTCCAAAGTTTTATGGTCTTATAATAGAGGATCCTGACACTTTCTTGTTTGAGTTTGACATACTCTATCGAAGCTTCAACTATAATACCGATGCCCATAAGCTCAAGTTGTTTCCTGCAACACTGAAAGAATCAGCCTTACGATGGTTCATGGGCTTAGGAGCCAATGTAGCAGGTAGCTGGGATGAGATGTAGACATTGTTTCTATAGAAATACAAAGATTATTGTAAGGGGAGTGACCCAAAAGGAGTTGATATCTTCAGGATTTCTCAAAAGGAGGATGAAACATTGGAGGACTATGTTTCACATTTCTTATGCACAATGCAGAAGAACCCCCAGCATGTACTACCAGAAGATTCACAAAAACTAGTCTTCTTAAGAGGGGTAAATGACAATTGTTTGGAAGCATTAGACTTGATGGTTGGTGGAGACATACCCCAATCCTCTTGCGATGACCTCAAGAAAATATGTCTCAACTACTCAAGGTCAACTGTTAAGAAAGGTAGAGGATACCGGCCCACAGTCACAAAAGGGATTGGTTCAAGCATTTCAAAGCTAGAGATATCTAATTTGCTCATGGATTTCAAGCAAGATATTATAAATGATGTAGCTACACATATTGACACAATGACTACCAAGAAGAAGTATGCAGAAGCTTAATCACAATTGGCTAAGTACTGTCCACACTACCACAAATAAAAGAAAGACTATGGATGTAAGCTAGTAGCAAACTAGGAAAATCAACATTTTCCAACTGAATACATGAAGATAGATGGAGACAATGATCAAGTGTTCTTCATTGCTCAATGTTGACCATGGGCTTCATGACAAGGTAATGCACAAGATCCTCTACAATTTTCAAATTCTAACAATAATCAATTTCAAAACCAAAGTTATCAGAACACTTCTCAGTACTCTCAACCCCAGTGGCCTAACCAGAAAAATAACCAGTGGCCTAACCAGTTGCAAAATAACCAATGGCCTAACCATTGGCAAAATTACCAATGGCCTAACCAGAAAAATAACAAGTGGAAAAATAACCAGTGGCCTAATCAGTAGAATCAATGGCAACCACCGCAAGGAAATTGGCACCAAACTAATAAATGGAGGGGGCCTCCATAATGGCCTAACCAAAATTTTGGTGGTCCACAATTACCACCTCCAGTGAAACCACCTACAATAATACCACCTCCTACAAAAAATAATGCTAATCCAAAGCCAACCTAATTACCTGCTCAACCTCAGCCAAATCCAAACAATAAATAGTAGCAGCAACAAACATACACTACTGACACTCAACAGTGCCCTACTTATTCACTAGAGATAGCTGATATCCATTTGAGGTCTGGTACTACTTTGCCTACACTTGAATATCCTATTAACACGGAAGTTGCAGACACTCCTGTAGCACTACTTCCAGAAGCCACACTACCAAATACCATCCAAAAAACTAATATACCTAGCAGAATTACTGTCCACACTCCAATAAATCCACCCTTTCCACATAGGCTAAACAAGGAAAAAATCTATACCTTAAGAGGAAGAAACTTTTGATATTATTGAGCAGCTGAAAAATATGAACATCCAAATCCCTCTATTCCAAGCTATCAAAGATATACCTCTTTATGGAAAGGCTATTAAGGAAGCATGCCTTAAGAAGCCAGGATGAAAGAAGAAGGACCCTCAAACAGTCCATATTGTAGGGAAATTAGTGTATATCATGTTAGGAAAGGTGGTAATACCAAAATATTCAGATCCTGGCAGCCCAGTAGTCAACCTGATAATAAATGGAAAGACTGTGAAAAATGCTTTATTTGATTTGGGAGCAGCAATAAATATGATGACTAAGGATACAATGCATAGGCTAAGCATAAAAGGCTTAAGAACAACACCCATAGTGTTACAACTTGCTGATAGTTCAACTGTTATGCCAAATGGTCTCATAGAGGATGTGGTAGTTAGCTTATATTCATGGGAGTATCCTACTGATTTTCTTATCCTATCTCTTAAAGTAAACTTTGTTGGCTATCTTGTAATCTTGGGAAGACCCTGGCTAGCCACCACTAATGCCAAAATTAATTGCAAATCAGGTAGTATGATAATTTAAAATGGTCAAGCCATAAGGAAGATAGCCTTATATCCACCTGCCCAACCCCAGCCAGACTTGGGAGAACCTATTTGGACAGACTTAGGGGATGAAGAGGAAGAGATAAATTCGGTAGCCCAGCTCATGATGTTGCATAGGCAATATTTTCTAAAGATGCAAGAGGAAGATGATGTGATATAGAGCATTCTTACCAATGAATGTGTTGTGGCTAAAGATGTTTCAGAGAGTTCTATTTTACAGCTATGTACCTATGAGGACTGTGTGTCCCTAGCAACCCTTGAGATAATTGATCAATTACTGACAAGTGAAATAGCTAGAAGTCCAGTGCTTGAAGTATTAATGGCAGAGCTAACAACATCAGTGGAACTTTCCCCTGGTCACAGCCTCCATGTAAACAACAAGTTGTCCCAATCACAGTTGGTATTGTTAACCAACCTCCTCAGCCAACATCAAAAATCCTTTGCATTGGATTATGGGGATATGGAAGGACTAAACCCTAAAATATGCACCCATAGAATCTATATCAGTGATGGAAGCTTGCCACTTCATCAACCTTAGAGGAGAATAAATCCCACACTGAGAGAAATAGTCAAAACTGAGTTGCAGAAGTTATTAGATGCTGGATTCATCTATCCAATCTCTGATAGCAAGTGGGTATCACCATTGGCCATTGTACCTAAGAAAGGAGGTAAGTGGAAGATATGTGTGGATTACAGGGAATTAAATAATGCCACAAAGAATGATCACTTTCCTTTACCTTTATTGACCAGGTCTTGGATAATTTGGCTGGAAAGAAATACTTCTCCTTTCTGGATGGATACAGTGATTACAATCAGATAAGCATTGCCCCCAAAGATTAGGAGAAAACCACATTCACATGCCCTTGGGGCACATATTATTATTCAGTATTACCATTTGGCTTATGCAATGTACCTGCCACCTTTCAGAGAGTTGTGATCAGCATCTTTGCCAATATATCACATGATTGCATGGAAATTTACATGGATGACTTCACTACATTTGGTGTCACATTTGAGGAATCCCTGAAGAACTTGGAGAAGGTACTAATCAGATGCGAGGAACACAACCTATATCTCAATAGTGAAAAGTGCTTTATGATCATGCGGGAAGGAGTGGTGTTGGGACATTTTATCTCTGAAGCTAGAATCCAAGTAGACCCTGCGAAGATAGAGGTAATTCTCACACTCCCTATTCCCACTAAGAAAAAAGATGTCAGATCTTTCCTAGGTCATGCTAGCTATTATAGGAGGTTTATCCAGAACTTTAGTCAAATAGCTATTCCTCTGTACACCTTACTTACCAAAGAAGTTGAATTTGCCTAGACAAAAGAATGTGATGAATCCTTCCTGCAGCTCAAGTCACTTTTGACAACTGCACCAGTACTTAGGGGTCATGAATAGAATTTGTCATTTCACATACATACAAATGCTTCAGACTATGTCATAGGTGTTGTCTTAGGACAAAATTCTAAAAACCTTTAAAATGCAATCTATTATATCAGTAAGAGTCTACATGGACCAGAGTTAAACTATATAGTGACTGACAAAGAGTTGCTAGCAGTAATTTATGATCTAAACAAATTCTGCCATTATGTAACTAGGTATCCTATCTTTGTTCATACTGACCATACAACAATTAAGTATCTCATGAACAAACCTACCATCACAGGCAGGTCAGCAAGATGGCTTCTTATTTTGCAGGAATTTGATATAACAATCATCGACAAGCCAGGGAAAGAAAATGTGGTATCTCATAATCTATCTAGAATTCATCATGCTGAAGAGGATACTACTTTGATAGATGATGCATTTTGAGATGAACATTTATTTCATTTTGCTGTCCAAAATCCATGGTATGCTGATATAGCTAATTATCTAGCAGCTAACAAAATGCCCACACATTTCTCTTATAAGGAGAAGAAGTTGCTTGTAGAGAAAAGATTCCATTTCTCTTGGATTGATAGAACATTATTTTTCACTGGACCTGACCAAGTCATGAGGAGATGTGTGCGAGAAGATGAGACATATGACATTCTGCATGCATGTCATAATGAACCATGTGGAGGACACTTTGTAGCCAAAAGAAAAGTACAGAATATTTTAAAAAATGGCTACTACTCGCCTACACTTCACAAAGATGCAACCAGTTATACAAGGAAGTGTGACACATGTCAGCGAATGGGCTGACCAACAAAATCAGATGAAGTGCCCTTAAACCCACAAGTGGTGGTAACACCATTTGATAAATGGGGCATGGAATTTATTATTCCAATAGACCCTCCATCCAATGGGAAGTCATACATCCTCGTGTGCACTCATTACCTAACAAAATGGGTTGAAGTAAGAGCAATGAAGCATGCCAGGGATCATAAAGTTGCTAAATTTCTGTATGAAGAAATCTTTACTAGATATGGCGTGCCAAGAGAACTTGTTACTAATCAAGGTACTCAATTCACTTCCAATCTGATAATAGAGCTCATGAAGGAATATAATATCAGACATCGGAAGTCAAGCCCCTATCACCCTCAAGCCAATGGACAAGCAAAAGTTACAAATAGGGAAATAGAAGCAAGCTTAACAAAGATAGTTCATTTGCATCATCGAGATTGGAGCAGCAAACTATCATAAGCCATCTGGGTGTATAGAATAGCATGGAAGACTACCAAAGGGTTCACTCCATTCGAACTGTTATATGGTAAAGTAGCAATGCTACCAATTGAATTTGAACACAAGACATTAAGAACAACACATGAGCTAAATATTGATCTTCCTACAGCACAGAGAGAGCGCTTACTACATCTCAATTCTTTGGATGAAATGTGCAAGTCTTCCCTACAGCATACGAAAATTATCCAAAAGCAAAGGAAATAGTGGCACGACTCCCATATTAAGAGTAAGCAGTTCTAGATTGGAGATTGGGCATTGTTGTATGATTCTAGATTCCAAGAAATACTAGGTAAGTTGTACACACGATGGCTAGGTCCATATAAAATAAGCCATGTATTTACAAATGGAGCAGTCCAGTTGACCACAATTGACCCAGTACACTTCAAGATATTAGTCAATCGACATCGACTAAAGTTGTATCACCAACCATAGATGAAAGAAGACCTCCTACAGTAATTCAACCAGCCAGTTATAAAGGATCAACAAGTAACACTTCCTGCAGTAGATGGTGCCAACCTTCTTCCTGCAGCTCTTCAATAAGAATTCCTTCAAAGCATGACCATAATAAAAAATTTATGTTTACATAAAATTCAAATTCTCCTTTCACTTTCTACATTCTTCTTTTTCAACCCATTTCATTCCTTAATCTTCCATCTACCCACCTCCCACATCATCATATTTCTATGCTTTCAATAAAGAGATCATGCGTTGATGCATGCCGACTGCAAATGTCGTCATTCCACTCTCACCAACCTTTCACGGCACATGTGATGATCAATTAACAGGTACAATATTTTCAAATTTATTTCCATTGTTAGCACATAGATTTCATTGGTTATATCTAATATTTCCCTAAATATATCGTTGTGGCTTGAAGCCAGTTCTGTACCTCATGCTGAGTCTGACAAGTGAGGACACTTTTCAAAGTTTCATAGGGGGCAGGGAAGTGTACTCATTGCTAAATATCATTTCTATTTACTCGTTCATGCACCTGCTGAGTCACAGAGTGGAGTTGCCGAGCAACTGGAAGTGAATGTCGAGCTATCTGATGGAGATGCCAAGTCATAAAATCAACCAGAACTGAATACAGACAATGAACCTACAACAAGGACTGAGCCTACCCTAGCAAAATATGTAAGAAGAAATCACAATCCTGATCAAATCATTGGATCAAAGGATTCTTCTGTTATGACACGAAGTAAGTTGAAAAATGACACATGTCTGTTATGTGAATTTGAGCCCAAAACGGTGAAAGATGCTTTAGAAAATGAAGATTGGATACAAGAAATAAATGAGGAAATTGAACAGATTGAGAAGAACAAAACTTGGACACTTGTACCTAGGCCAAAGGATAAAAATGTAATTAGCACAAAGTGGGTATTCAAGAACAAGCTAAATGAACATGGAGATGTGACAAGAAACAAAGCTAGAATTGTATGCAAGGGTTATGCACAGGAGGAAGGAATTGACTATGGTGAAACCTTCGCCCCAGTTGCAAGATTGGAAGGTGTCAGAACCTTACTTGCATATGTAGCCTATAAAGGATTCAAAGTTTATCAGATGGATGTGAAATTTGCATTTATCAATGGAATCTTGGAAGAAGAAGTGTATATTGAGCAAGCTAATGGTTTTGTAGACCCAAACAAAAGAAATATGGTGAAATATGGTTTGTAGATTGCACAAAGCATTATATGGATTGAAGCAAGCGCCAAAAGCATGGTATGAGAGATTGCATAGTTATCTGATCAAGATTGGATTTGCAAGAGCAAATGACAATAGCAACCTGTCCTTAAAGACAGAGAAAAGAAAAGGTACATTATTAGCTAAAAAAATTTTAGATGACATCATATTTAGTGGACAAGATGTGTTATGTCAAAATTTTTGAACAGAGATGCAAACTAAGTTTGAGATTTCTATGTTTGGTGAAATAAAATTCTTTGTTGGCTTACAAATTTATCAAATGAAGAATGGTATTTATATCACCCAATCTAAATATATCAAGGAGATACTAAATTTTTTTGGAATGGAAGAGTCCAAACCAGTGAGTACACCGATGGCTACTGGATAGAAGTTGACAAAAGATGATGACACAAAAGAAGGGAATCAAACACTCTACAGATCAATGATTGGTAAACTACAGTATGTTGTACATAGTAGACCTGATATTGCCCTAGCTATTGGAATTATTGCAAGGTTTTCTACTAACCCCAAGGAAACTCACATGATGGCAGTGAAAAGGATTCTAAGATATTTGAAACGAACTGAGGACTATGGTCTATACTACAAAAAGAATGAAAAGTTTTAACTTAGAGTTTACACTGACTCTAACTGGACTAGAAATGTTGATGACATGAAAAACACTACTGGTGGAGAATTTCTTTTAGGAAAGAGATTGATCTCCTAGACAAGAAAGAAACAAAACTACACCTCACAATCCACAGTAGAAGCGGAGTATGTGGTAGCAATAGTTAACTGTTCTAACATTATGTGGTTGAAGATACTACTAAAAGGTATGAAGGAAGAAATCACTGACCCAGTTGTCATATATTGTGATAACACAAGTGCTATTAATATTTCTAAAAATCCTGTTGTGCACTCAAAGACAAAGCATATAGCTATCAAGTATCACTACTTGAGGGAGCTAGATCAGAATAAAGAAGTGAGACTGGATTATGTCAACTCTAAAGAACAATTAGTAGACATATTCACAAAACCACTACCCAAGGATGCTCATGAGTATCTATGAGGTAAAATGGGGGTGATTCCCCTAGCTGAGGCTAATTAAGTTCTATATGGTACTGTTGCATCAAATATTACATTCAGAATACTTGAAACATTGATGCATAGTTAGTCACACTTTAGGATGCTAGCTAAAGTTGTGAAGATGGACAAGGAAAGAAAAGAAAATAAGTCATAATCAAGATGACAGGATCGACATGATACTAAAGATCTACATGATAATGATATCAATGTCTTTGGCATTGTTGTCAAAGAGGGAGAGATTACCTATATAGAGGAAGAAGTTGAGGGAGAGATTACCAAGAGGGAAAAGATTACATAGAGGCAAAAGTTACTATTGAAAACATTGATGTAATTATCTACTCAGAGGGAGTCTACAAATGATTACAGTGTGATTACAGACACAGAGGGAGAAATGTTTTACAGATAAGATTCAAAATGAAGCTAAAGACATTAATGAAGATTCATTCATATCAAGGAACATAGGTGAATTTTTGGATTGGTTGGTAACTATTCTTGTTACATCATTGTTTTAATATTTTGTGTTGCCATCAATGCCAAAGAGGGAGATTGTTGAAAAGTGACAATGCAAGCAATTGTTATTTTTTCATTGTTGTCAAACCTTTACTGGTGAGACTATTGTTATCTATTTGAGTAACATATCTACTAATGATGAAGAAGATTTAACAAGAAGACCAAGTGAATGGTTGAGTTATGGCAATTAAAAGGGTGCTTGATCAGTTGGCACTCTGGCAAAGTAATTAGTTGTTTATCTTTCAAAGATAGTTTTTTTGGCTATTCTGTGCCGACCAAGTTTGGCTTGTGCTAAGAAAATTTGCTTATGATGAGCAAAGTTTCTTATGCAGAGCAAAGTTTCTTATGCCGAGCGAAGTTGCTTGTGATGAGAAAAAGTTGTTCAATGTTGAGCACCATTGAAATTGCTGAGTGGAAACAGTGATGTTGACCGATTTACAGTAATTGGATTAATGATGAGATTAGAGATCTTTGGCTGACTTAGTTGATTTTATTGGGATATGTAATGTTAATTAAAGATTGATCCATGTTATTTAATGTATGGATAACTATAATTAATGCATGGTTTCAAGATTTAATTAGAGACTACTTTGGAGAAGTAAATGTAAGGCAAAGATGGAATGATCTGTTGGATTTGACCTAACCTAAGATCTATGATCTTGTTTAAGTGGAAAAAGATTTATCTGACCTAGATAGAGAGGTATATGATAACCTCAAGGGGTTATTCATTTAGTATGTTGTAGTGTGTTGCTGACTGTGAAGTGGATGTGAATGCAAAAGAGTTGCATAGTTGATTTACTGTTTAGCATGATCTAGTAGAGAAGGCTGAATACAGAAGGAGAGAGTTGCGTGTGTGATTGCTTGACAAATTTCCAAGCATATCAGAAGGTTGAAATGATAGTGCAGGCTATCCAGTAAGTTAACATTAGAGCTGTAAGTGCATCTGAATTTGCAAAGTAAGTTGTATGTATCAGATCACAACTGTTGATTACTTTCTAACCATTGTATTAGTTAAAATCCTTTAACAAGGTTGACTTAATAGTCATTTGTATAAATCCTCTAACAAGGTGACATTCAGGTGGAATGTTCTAAGTCCTCTAACAAGGCCACTCTTGACAGGGTGATTAAATCCTTTAACCAGGTCACACCTAGTAGTGTGTTATTGTAACCTTTAGCAGGGTTGGCTCCTCACAGGGCATCACTTCAGAAGAGTGAAAACTTGGTAGCATGTTACTGGTGGTTTTTCCCATATTGGGTTTCCACGTTAAATACTTGTGTCAACT
>MU224297.1:3338819-3350012 GCA_018584345.1 Thuja plicata | reverse complement strand
TTTGAGAGCAAATAAGCCTTCACTTGAGATCAAAAACACATTGTTATGCTGTTGAAATAATCTTAGAACTACATTTCATCTCACATTTCATGCTTTTGCATTGTTTTAGTTTCATTCTTTAGAGCTAGAATACATGTTTTACCTTCTTTTTAGTTTGTTTTCATCTTAAATCCTTCATGCTAGAATAGTATTGGTCACTGATTTATAGCATATTCTAAGGGATAAATATGTTATTCATTACACTCTTTCTAGTTAAAAGGCAATAGGCTGATATTAGTTATTTTGAACGTTTTGACTAACCTTTCAAGCTAATGCAATGACCTATTGAGTGTTTGTGTTGATTCTGACAGGTACCCATTTACACACACATAGAAGTTACCTCTAGTAAACTACTCAGATTCATCATTTCAGCAAGAGGAATAGAGGTGGACCCTGAAAAAGTCTAAGAATTCATAGATATGCCACCTCCTAGAAACATTAGTCAAATGAGGAGTCTCCAAGGACGTCTTCAATCTATAAGGAGATTCATCTCACAGTTGGCAGATAGAGCTCAACCATTCAAGAAGAACTGACACAAGGGAGTCAAATGTGTTTGGAATGAGGATTTTCAAAAGAGCATAGACCAAATCAAGAAATACTTGGCAAATCATCCTATTTTAATGCCTCCTATTCCAGGAAAACCACTTATTCTATACATTTTAGTGACAGAATCTTCCATGGGGGGGTTACTAGCTCAACTTGATGAACATGGGAAAGAAAGAGAAATATACTACATTAGCCACACTCTTGTTTCATATGAGGTTAACTACACCAGCATTGAGAAAGCTTGCCTTGCAGTTGTGTTTGCTTCCCAAAAGTTGCGACATTACATGCTTGTGCACACTATACACCTCATAGAAAAACTAGATCCACTCAAGTATTTTCTAGGTAAGGTTGCCCTCATAGGTAGACTTGCTAAATGGATGATGATACTTCCAGAATTTGACATAGAGTACATTGAATGTAACACAATCAAAGGAAAATCCATAGTAGATCAATTGGTTGATTTCTCATTACAAGACACCGCACCTATTCAAGTTGACTTCCCAAATGACCATCTCATTTATATGACTGAAAGAACATGGAAGTCTTTTATTCAAAATGGTTTAGGAGTTGGTGTGTTGTTTGTTTCTCCTCATGGGTACACAATTCCTAACTCTTACAGGTTATTGTTCCCATGTACAAACAACATTGTTGAATATGAAGCTTTAACAAATTGACTTAAGATAGCCATAGAATGGAGAAGCGCAGAGTTACACATCTATAGAGATTCACAGCTGATAATCAACCAAGTCAATGATGATTATCAAACAAAAAATGAGAAATTGGTACCTTACAAGAAAATGGTTGATTTCTTGAAATACCTCACATTCATCACATTTCAGCGAATCCCTAGAGCAGAAAACAAAGCAACTGATGCTATGGCTACACTTGCTTCACTCCTTCAGTTAGAGCAACATGAACCCAGATTTGAATTATCGGTGGAAGAGATACATCACCCTATCTATGAATCCCAAGAAAGCCATGTCATTTGTACCCTTGTTGGTCATGAGTCATCCCATTATGGTGCCATTTACTCATACCTTCATGATGGCCTTATACCTCAAACCTTTAACCGATCTGAATGCAAAAACCTTACCCGAAATGCCTCTTGTCATTCTCTTATTGCTGGTGATTTGTATAGGAAGGGTCTAGATAGAACACTTATTAGATGCTTAAAAAAGGAAGAATCCTACCAAACGTTAGTTGGCATCCATGAGGGCATCTATGGGGGACATTCCAATGGTCTTGCCATGGCCTGAAGGTTGCGTAGGGAAAGGTACTATTAGTGTGTGATGTAGATTGATGCAGTAGCTTTTGCAAATTCATGTGAAAAGTGTCAAAAACATGGTAACATGATACATGCTCCAGGCATTGAGCTCATTCCTTCTATATCTCATTGAACATTTTAGCGCTGGGCCTTTCATCTTGTTGGGTAGATTCAACCCAACTCATTAGGTGGACACAAGTTTATTATCACTGTAACTGATTACTTTACTAAATGGGTAGAAGCTGTCCCACTTTCTATTGCCTTGGGCAAGATAGTCTCTCTATTCATTCTAAATCATATCATCTGTCGATATGGAGTGCCTTTTAAGATTATCACTGACAATGAAGGCCAGTTCAAAAATAAGGACCTTAAACAACTATGCAAGAAATTCAAGATTAAAAAACATTGGGCCTCCATTTATTTCCCGCAAAGAAATGGTCATGCAGAGGCATAAAAAAAACCATTCTTAAAATCTTACATAGAACAGTCTGTATTAATGGTAGAGATTGGCACTTACTGATAAATCCAATTTTGTGGGCCTATAGAACAAGTATTTGTACTCCTACTGGGGCTACTCCTTTTTCCCTTGTGTATGGAGCTAAAGTAGTGTTACCTTTGGAGGTTGAGATTCCTTCACTTCAAGTTTCCCTCAAAGGTCTAGTTATAGATGAAGACTATCGCACCATGAGACTTCAAGAGTTAGAACTTCTAGATGAAAAATGACAATCATCAGTTGACCATATGAGGGTTTATCAAAAGTGCATGTCCAAATCCTTCAACAAAAAGGTTTGCCCTAGAGAATTCCAAGTGAGAGATCTTGTCCAATGTGAAAATCTTAAGAATCAACAGCATAGAGATCAAAAGGGTGAATTTGAACCTAATTGGCTTGGACCACACATCCTTACAATAGCTTTTGGGTCAGGTGCTTATTTATTGTCTACAGTAGAGGGAGAGTAGCTCCTTGATCATATCAATGTCTTGCACTTCAATAAGTTGTACCCCTGATGCCCATTCTATCTGGGGGCATCCTTTGTACATAATTATTGATCCTAAAAAAATCTAAAAAAATGATATATTGTCAAAAATTCTAAAAATCAGAAAATGCCCTAAAAAAATTACCATCCTAGTGAAAATCTAGCAATAGGTGCTTTGATGTATCTCCAAAAAAATTATATATTCTAAAAATACAAAAAAAATCAAAAACTTCAAAAATTCAAAAAAAAAGAAAAAGTGTCTTGGTGAAAACATGGAAATAGGCGCCTTGGTAGAAAAAAATTGTAATAATATCCAAGTGGTGAAAATTTGAAAAATGGGCACTACTTGAGGCCTTTGTACCCCTATTTCTTTGCACATGTCTGCGACACTAAGCCTTTCTCCATCCTACCTTGTCCTGGGCTGGAAGGAGAAGCCTCCTGAGTGGTTTAATAACTATGAATTCCAATGGGGAGGCCCCCAAAATATTGTGAGATATCTTGACATTCCCTTTGCCATTAACCCCTTGCTTAAGAACATGTGGCTTTGGGTTAAAGAAAAAATTACTAAAAAATTGGATATGTGGCATAACCGTGCTCTTTCTCTAGCTGGCAGACTACTGGTTTGCCAAAAAAATTTATCCTTTTATAATATCTATTACTCTTCTACGTGGATGTTTAGCAATTACCAAATTTTGGAAATCCAAAAAGATGTTAGGAATTTTTTATGGTCTGATGGCAAAAAAAACAAGAAATTACATTCTGTCAAATGGAATTGGTGTTGTGTTGATAAACTTATTGGGGGGGCTGGGGCTGAAAGCCCTAAGGATCCAAGGAATTTCCCTGGCCGCCAAAAGGATCTTTCACTCCATTAATGGAGATGCGCAATGGAAGATTCTTGTTAGGAATAATATTGAGAGAGGCTTCCCAACTAATGTCAAATTATGGAAAAACCTCCCCTTTAATGATTTATTCATCAGCAACTTCCCCATTAAAGTTCAAGGGTCTGAAGTCTTCAAATCCATCTGGAAAGCCTAGAATCAAGTTGGAAAATTTATTGTTAACAAGGAATTTAATGATGACACACAAATTTATGGTCAAAGATCCTTCAGGTAGAATCTTCAGCTTTCTAGCAAACCCCTTGCCCTTTCCCAAGGCTGTTCTACTAAGCAGTGGGCCAGCAAAGGAATCTTAAAGTTTGTTGATATTTTTGAACAGGACATACTAATTAGCTGGGAAGAGTTGCGAAATACTTTTAATCTTCCTATCTCTCAAAAGAAAACTTATAACATGATTCTCAAGGCTTCTCAAAACCTCCCTTCCATCTGCCATGTTGACTCTCAGAGATTCTTACAATGCAAGTGGCCGTATGGGACCATCCTATCTAAGATTAAAGCTAAAAATATTTACAAGCTTCTTGGATATGACGATTCCATACTTGATCGTATTAATAAGATATGGTATTCCTTTCTAGATGTCTCTTCTTGGAAGAAGTATTTCGTTATTCTTTGGAAAGGTTGTGTTGAACCCAAAATTAAGTGTTTTAAATGGCTTTTTATACTTGACAGACTGCCTATCAAGAGAAATAACCATGAAATTAATATTTGTAAACTCTGTGATATCGCTAAAACCAACAGGCATATTTTCTTTGAATTCTCTTTTGCTAGAAGTATTTGGAAGCTTTTTGGGATCTCCTATCCTACTTTTGTCTCTATTATTGAAATTGTGACTGGTCATATTATGGGGCTTAAGAAAGATTCTAACATTTTTTGGAACATTCTTACTTCTAACATCTTATAGCAGATCTAGAAATACAGAAATGAAGATAAGTTCCAAGACACTCCCAAGGTTCTTACTGAGTTTTCACTTAAACTCACATTTTTAAAAATTTCCTTGCAGGTTCATACAACTATGATGATGGACCAAAACAAAGCTTCAGAGATTTCTGTAGAACGGACATGCTAACCTCTTTGTCTTTGAATTAAAAGATGGCTATGAATGGAGGAAGAACCTGGATAATCTTCAAATTTTTGAAAAAACCTTGGCCAAATTTAGCAAGGAAATCAAGAAAAATGGGAACTCAAAGGAAGACATCTTAGCCATGCTGGCTCAGATACAGGACAAGAAAAAGATTGCCTAGATGGAGGGAGAGAAGGGCTGGACCACCTGGGTTGATGCCAATGATGGTTGCCTTCTGTAGCTTGTTGGTTTTCTTTTTGGATGCTTTAATTAACTCTTATCTCCGTTGAACTCTTTTTGGAAGGCTCTTCCTTTATTTTGATGTAAAATTCGTAGATACTCTCTACCTCTTTTTTTGAACTCCTTATATTTAATACATAAAAAAGACAACTATAATATATACAACATAACTTATTACATATTATTTTTAAGATTTTATACAAAGTTTCTAATTTAACTTTTTTTGATGGAGGCTTTAGGAATCCGGCTGGCCTCATTAGCTTTTAATCTATACTAATTTTATTTTTATTAAATAACTATTAAGTAAAATATATTTAATATTTATAATAAAATTGGAATAAATTTACATATATAATTATATTTATAATAGAAAATATGGCCACTTGTTATTGTACTTGTCGTAGGCAATACACTATTGCATTCAGTTGTGCACGAATAATGAATTAGTTTTACACGAATGAACCAATCATAAATCACTATTTTTTTCTTAATAAAGTTTAAATATTTATTTATGAATTAAATATATTCTATAAATTACTTTTTTCAATTGTGATTGGTTCAATTGATTTAGTCTTATAGGACCCCTTTTTTTGGAGGCTTCTCAAATTTGTTTTTTTCTGATAGTTTTTAACTATAATTTTGTAATCTATAATTTATATATCATTTAATTTACTTTGAAATTGGTCTTTTAATTTACAATATAGTATATTTATGATATACTATAGTTTATATTTAATATTTTATTATGTTAACATTTAATTTCATTAAAAAATTCAATTATTTATAATATATAACTATTATATATTCTTAAAAATTTAATATATTATATTTTTAATATATATATGCTATAAATAATTATTACAATGTCTAATATATAATATATATTATTCGATAATATATAATATAAAAGTACTATATCATATATGCTATATTATATAATTTTAATATTTAACTCTTTATTATTAATTAAATTCAGATTTTATACAAAGTTTCCATATTTAAATTTTTATCTATAATCATGTTACTTTTATTAAATAACTATTAATTAAAAATATATAATATTTATAATAAAATTAAAATTAAATTACATATATAATTATAATTAATTACGGCAAGTGCAGGCCACTACGTGGCACTTGTTATTATTTGTTAATGCCAACATAACGGTCCATTATTTTATATTTTTTTATTTTTCTATTGTGATAGTTCAATTTATAACTTTGAAATTTTTAGTATCTATGTATTTGTTATTTATTTGTATTAAAAATATTACACTTATGTCCTTAGGTAGAATGCAACTTCCCACACCAATGAATATTGCAAATTTTGGCTTTTAAAATTAAGACATAACTTTGATTTATCAGTTACAGTAGCCTTAGGAAATGATATCAGAACTGGTAGACTTCTACTTATCACAAAGGGGCATGGAAGCAACTGAATTTCATTTACAAAGCCTTGGAAGCACCTTCCATTCTTATTGGGCCTTGGTAATGATGGCTAAGGCCATTAAAATGTCTTGGTAGTGGGCAAATTTTGAACTCTTAATTCGCATCCACATTCTTCACCATTAAATGCGGGTAGCTAAAAAGCCCCTGAAACCATGCATGATCGCGAGGCGCCAAGAAATGGATTTAGGAAAAATAATGCCAAGGCAAAGAATAAACTACGGTTATAATTGACTCTTAAGGAGGGTAAAGGAACCCATACAAAAATAATTGATGAACTAAATGTTGGGCATCCCTATCTGTAAGGAAACAAAATTCATTGGCAAGAGAGTAAAAATAAGGCCCATTTATCAGATCTCCCTCTCCCTTCCTTACAACAATTCTCCAATATCCACCATACTCCCACTCTCTCTTTTCCATCAGCGGAGGAACATACTGAGAGGGCACCCTCAACAAACTTCATTTTCCATGGGCGAGTTTTTCCCATTGAGTTTTGACCGGTTTAACTTTCAGGCGCCCATTTCCCGGCGTAAGACTAATGGAGAATCAGGTGGGAGTTTCCCACATAAAATAAAATATATAATCATATTATTATGAAAAGGAAAATTAAAGAAAACAACTCTAAATCGCCAAACTAGACTCACTCATTGGTCCTGCACCAGTTTGTCTTTTGTTTTTCCACTTTTCAAATTTTGCTCTCTGACTTTTGATATTTTTGTCAATTAGCTATGAGCTTATTTTTCAAAACTTACTCGAAATATGCAAACATATTCTGACAACATGCATTTCATAGTGTTACAGAACCCAGGAATAAATATGGAAATTCAGTTATTTTATATCCAAATGACAAATTACAGAAAATACACGTGTAGAAACAAAGAGAGAGCACAAGTAGAGTAACACAGTGCCACCACTTGGGACGATTTCTGTTTGTTATCTGCATTCATGAGATACCGTTCATCTTCTTTTCACTCTAAATTACAGCAGTGCTATTTGCACGTGGGTAACCCATTTCCATTTCACTTTCACTTGATTTCTTGCGAATACTCTTCCAGTCTTTATAAATGGCATACAAAACCTACTCCAGTCGACACCTGTTCAAAACCCAATCAATTCATTTCAATACCGAACCCACCAATTTCTAATATGAGCTACTCATATCATAGATATCTGCAAATGTATCACTTACTGCTACGAATAGATCGCCGCCAGTAAGACCAAAAACAAACAATGACGTGCCGCACAGAAACACAAATAAAGAGAGAAAGAAGGGCATATACTTCTCTTTGGTTACAATTTTTGTGAATATATCGACCTGATTGATTTTGGTATCAATCTTTTCAACTTTCAACCTGCGCTCTTCAACCATGTGCCGAACGAAGTGAGCATGGATGTCAATGTGCTTTGAACGTCACTGAGAGGTATGATTATGTGCCATGAAGATGGCGCTATGGATGTCACTGAATAGAACATAATAATTTTTTTGGTACTTCATTTCACCAAGAAGTCACTGCAACCAAATAATTTCCCAAGCACCTTCGGAAAGCGCAAAATACTCAGCTTCAGCGGAAGAAAGAGCAATATAATGTTGGAGCCTGGAGGCCCAACTAATAGCAACTCCAGCAAACATGAATGTGTAACCGGTAGTAGATCTACGCTTATCCAAATCTCTGGCAAGATCTGAATCTATGAATCCTTGCAGTTGTTTATTGTTTCCACCAAAACATAAAACATAATCTGAAGTGCCTTTTAAATATCTTATTATCCATTTAACAGCTTCCCAATGAAGCTTCCCAGGATTTCTCATGAATCTACTTACCACTCCCACCGCATGGGCAATGTCAGGACGAGTGGAAACCATAGCATACATTATGCTACCAACTGCTGATTTATAAGGAATGTTGTCCATGAATTCCTTTTCCTCTTGTGTTTTTGGGCACAATTCAGAAGACAACTAAAAATGAGAAGCAAGAGGAGTAGAAACTATCTTGGCATCATTCATGCCAAATCTATCTACAACTTTGTTAATATAATATTTTTGAGACAAAGTAATTTCTTTCTTCTTTCTGTCCTGTGTTATTTTCATACCAAGAATCTTCTTGGCTGCCCCTAAGTCCTTCATGGAAAATTTACTTGCCAACTTGGTTTTCAACTCACCAACAATCTGAGAACTTGTGTCGGCTACCAACATGTCGTCAACATATAAAAGAAGAATAACGAATTCTCCTTTTGGAAGTTTCTTGTAATAAATGCATGGATTTGATTCACATCTTATGAAGTTTTGTTCAAGCATAAAGGAAACAAACTTAACATACCACTACCTTAGGGCTTGCTTGAGCCCATACAAGCTACGCTTCAGATGGCAATAAAGATGTTCCTGTCCCTTTTTCACAAAACCTTCAAGCTAATTCATATACAACTCCTCATTTATGTCTCCATGTAAAAATGTTGTCTTAACATCTAGCTGTTTCAATTCGAGATCCCAAATAGAAACCAATCCCAATACTATTCGGATGGATGTCATGATCACAACCGGAGAGAATATCTCAGCGAAATCAATCCCCTATTTTTGAGCATATCCTTTTACCACCAATCGAGCTTTGAATCGTTTGTGACCTCCTCCTTCGTCATTCAATTTATAAACCCACTTGTTCTTGAGTGGTTTTCAATTTGGTGGAAGAGAGACCAAATCCCAGGTGTCGTTTGCTTCAAGTGAACTCATTTCATCTGTCATAGCAACCATCCATTTATTTTTATCACTGCTTCTATAGGCCTCTTTATAATTTACAGGTTTAGATTGGTCAAAAATTAATAGCTCGGGCTCTGCCTCTTCAGCGAATAGTAATTGATAATCAGAAAATTTCGCTGGAACTATCCTTTGTCTTGATGATCTTCTCAATTTAGGATTATCCTTCTCAAGAGAATGGAGTTTCTTCAATTGATTAGCATCATTTCCAGTTTTACCAAAGTTATTTACATTTGGTACCTCTATGGATTTCACACCAGATAATGTGGTATCCATGTTTTCACCATGTAAAGGACCCCTGTTTTCACATTGATTTAAATTTTCAAACTGGCTTCTATGCTGGAGAATACCTAGCGCTCCATGTTGACTGTCAAACTCAGTAGACTGGCTGTGAATAAATTTATCATTATCTACAGGTGGAGAAATGACTAATTTTGCAGACCTATGTTGGTTACCAGCTGGTCTGGTGTGCCGAGACCCATACTAATCTTTACATGACCTAGGCTGGAACTCACACGAGCTATATTATCTTTCCAGCGAGTTCTACCCATCACGTTGGCTCTCAACTCCACACGGGTTTTCTACATTTTGCAAATTCTGTGCTCTATGCAAACTATGGTGTTGACGGGGAGCTTGCTAACGCTACCCCTGCTGTCCATGCTGACAAGGAAGTCCACGCATGGTACCCTGTTCTCCATGTGTGTCGAGACAGGAGAACCGTGCATCTTCCTCAGCCTGCGCAATGTTTTTAGCAGCTCGCACACTATTCTCAGTAGACCATGCACTGATGTTATAGTCTGCTGACCATCGTGGAGCTGCAAGGGAGCTGTCTTCATGCGATCTATGGTCTCCAAGTGGGCTTCCACACTCTGCCGGCCCTCCAAAGTCTGTTGTCGCGCCATCTACAGTGGAGTTATTAATGTCTGCTACTGTCCCCTGCTTCCTGCTAATGATCTCTCCCGTGAGAGATGGAAAAACATGGCCAAGAGTAACAGTAGTGTCGTGGGGAGGGGAAGGGAAGAGTAATGTCTCTCCCAAACATGTTCCCCTGTTTCCTGATGAATGTTGACTATAATCTTCATCAAACAGATTATTATGTGTGTAATCATCCTCACTTGATGAGGACTGAGAGGGAGGATTTAAAACAGAGGTTGGAGTTGTCTGTAGAGTATGTCTTCTCTGATGTCCAGAGGCAATATGATTTGAAAGAGTTTTAAAAGAGATGTATTCCCCTTTAGACTTGTCAATGTCTCTAAGAGTTGGAAACTTTTGCTCATTGAAGATGACATCACGACTATGAATAATTTGCTTTTCAACCGAATCCCAAATTCTGTAACCGAATTGGTCTTCTCCATATCCCACAAATATGCCCTTTTGTGATTTGAAATCCAGCTTCGTCCTTCTTTCTTTTGGGACATGTACATGAGCTTCACACCCAAAAACTCAGATGTGAGAGTATGAAATCCTCTTTCCCAGCCATTCCTCTTCCAGAATACCAAACTCTCGACGAGATGAAGGCAACCTATTGATTAAGTAGACCGCTGTATTGCAGGCTTCCACCCAAAATTCTTTGCCCAAACCGGCATTGGAAAGCACGCACCTTGCCTTCTCAAGAATGGTTCTATTTAACTGTTCTACTGCCCCATTTTCTTGAGGTGAATAAGGAACAACCTTAATTCATCTTATACCATGATTTGCACAAAAGTTATCAAACTCCAACGAACAAAATTCACCTCCATTATCCATTTTTAAACACTTTATTTTATGACCACTCTGATTTTCCACAAGAGCTTGAAAAACTTTGAATTTAGAGAATACCTCAGATTTTCTAGAAAGCATATAAACCCATACCTTTTGGGTGCTATCATCAAGAAAGGTAACAAAATATTGTGCGCCTCCATAAGAGGTTACCTCCGTGGGACCGAAGACATTCGAGTGTATCAACTCCAAAGGTGTGGTCTTCTTGTCATGGCCATTCTTCAA
>MU224297.1:3296078-3306283 GCA_018584345.1 Thuja plicata | reverse complement strand
GTGAATGTTCTTTGGGGTTTTGAATTCCATGTTTGTCCCTTGTCATTATCATTGTTGGCTTTGGGAATGGGAGGTGTTATTTTATCCTCCTTACTTGCTTGCATACCATTGGTAAGATTGAATGCTTTGGTTTTAGAATTAATGTTGGAAGCATCAACCACGCTGTCATTAACACGATTTTTGTTTTTCTTCCACCATTTAAGCTTGGAGTTGGAGCTACTACGTTTGTTTTCATTTTGAAGGGTGATCTCCCCCTTTTTTACCATGACCTCTTCGATACAGAGAGCATTCTTAATCATCCTATCAAAGCTAGGAGAATCTTGCATTTGTAGAGAATAGCTCAATTCAGGTATGAGATTATTAACAAAGATCTCCATCTTTTCCATTTCAGGGGTGACTCTTGAATATCGTGCAAAGATCTTCCTCCATCTTTGTAGGAAGTGCGTAAAGGATTCTCCTATTTTCTGCTTGGTGTTACATAGATCCATCATGGTGACATCATGTTGAATGTTGTAGGAGTAATGCTAAATGAACCATTGCATCAACTCCTCAAATGTTTTGACTTTAGGATTCAATTTTGAAAACCACTCCATGGCATTTCCTCCTAGACTTCCTAGAAATAGTCGCATGAGGTAAGTGGGTTCATGCATATACTCAATGCTAAGAGCACAAGATTCCCTTACATGGTCATGTGGATCGGTTACCCCTGTGTTTTTGTCATATTTTGGTCTTGCCACATTAGGGGGAAATGGAACCATTGTGATACTCTTATTAAAAGAAAATGGACAAATGGCATCCAAAGAGTATTTTGTTTTTGGTTTATCCTTCTCTTGTTTGAGGTTTGTGAGCTCAGTTTGCATTTGATTGAGTTGTTTGGTAAGGATAGATATGGGTTTTGGTACCTCCTTTTCTTTGAGATCATTCACATCATAATTCTGGGGTAATTTGACACCCATGGATGCTAAATGGAGGAAGTATTTTTCCTTGTCATCTCCAATTATTCGTTCTAATAGCTTGTGGACTCTTTTTCTTTGTTTAAGCTTCTCATATTCATCTTTAGGGATTTCTTCATCACTATCTGACCCAAATGGATTACATTCAAACCTGGGTCTTTCTTCCTCTTTTGTGCCTACAGATTGTGCTTGTTTGCCATCATCATAGCCATTAAAGGCCTTACTCCAATCGTTAGTGTTGCTACCCATTTGAGGTGAATCAAGATCAAACAGGGAATTGCGAGAAGTTTCTCCTTGAAAGTGTGATGTTTTAGGAGGCACTTTTGATCCTTCAGTTGTGTACTTGTTGCGTCTCGTGTTAACCATGAAATTTGTTTCTCAACTTTGTCAACGTTTCCCGATAGTGCTAGCAAGGATTCCAGATCGTTCAAGTGGGTTTGTCTAGGTAGAAGTCACTGTTTGTTTTTTTGGTAGGTGTAAATGATTCCAGCGTCAGAGGGTTAGAATGCCCTGATAGTGAGCTGGGAACCAAGTTGTTGATAGAGAATAGGTAGACCACACGTATTGAACCGATCGTGAAAGACTGACTGAGCATGCAAGGTAGATGTTTCGAACATTTTTTGAAAATAATAGCAAGGAGACTAGAAGAGACAATAGGGACCAGCCAAAGAGAAAAAAGGGTACCTAAAACAACTAAGACTTCCTAGAAAAAGCTGGTAGAAATGCCCAATGTCCAGGATGCGAGCTCCCAGATATGATCCTCTAACGGAACCAGATGCGATCCTAAATCCTGGATGCGATCCTAAAAACTAGATACGACTATATGCTTGACCAAATAAGATCCAATGCACCAGATACGATCTTAAATATCAGATACGACTCAGGAAAAATGGGATGCAATTTTATGATGGTTTTGTCAGTTTTGGTCCATTTTGAAATTTTTTTTTTTGAGGAACATGAATTTGTTTTCTTCCAAATTGCATCAAGAGGTTTTGTAGGGCGTGAAAAACACTTGTACTCCAAGGTATGAAATTTATTGATTGTTTGTGAGGAGCTTCTCTTTTTAGTGATCTTTCTGACACTTCAAACAATTTTGCATTGTTAAAGGGGTGGATCAAACACACATCTTTTCCTATTCTCTAGGTGGAGGATGAAAATCTTTGCTCATTGAATTAGGCACACACTCAAATGCTAATCAGAATATAGCCATCACCAAGCATGTAATGGCTCCAGTCATGATGTTGTATTAGCCAACTCTAAATGCAATTGAGGGCACAATATGATGAGTGTCTTGGGGTAATTACTTTTTGCCTTGCACAAAAATTATCACCCTTTCGGGGATGAATCAGGAATTCTTTCAGTTGAATGTGTTGTAGATTATTGGGCAATCCATTTGAAACTGTCCCCCATAAAATTGCACAAGGCAAAATTGACGCATATAGCCCTATGAGTACCTAAATATATATAGTCTCGCAAGCAAGATTCAAGTGGCTCTGCTCTATATATACCCTGATATGTTCAAGGAATGATGTCAAAATTCCAAGAACAAAACCAGTTATGTCTTCTGAGGCTTTGACCTACAAGGAAGTAACTATTTATAGTGAGTTGGAAGGGTTAGCGTAAGACCTATCCTCACTTGGGTCATTCCCGAGAGATTGTTTCCTCAATCGGCAGGCCCTCTACTATTAAAAAGACTGGTAACCAGGATTGGCAAGCTTAGGATTTCTAGATTTTTAATTCTTCAAAAGAAGAAGAGCATACTCTCCTAGTCCATGCCATTTTCTCCTTAAGCACTATAAACAAAGTTCTTTTCCTCCAAGCTATGTTCAGCTTGTTTTAATGATTCCTATTTTAAAGAAAACAGAAAGGGAAAGTTTGTTTTGTCCAATTACCACAATGATTTAATGCTTTGTTTTGTTCAATTACTGATTTCCAAAAGTAATTATACGATGTATTTGTTCATTAGGCCCACATATTTAGTGCTTTGTGTTGTTCAATTACTTTTCCAAATTGAATTAAAAGATGTGTTTGTTGTTCATGTACTCCCAATTTCATCACAAATGATAAGACAACGTCTGATTTTCTGATTTTCCTCAAGAGGAAAAGAGCATATTATCTGATTGTCTTAGCAAATTTGAAAAATAGTTTTTAAGTTTGGAAAAGAAAATAAACAGAAGTCAAGATGGAAGGGGTTTGGTAACGTGTAACAACCACATTAGTATCCTTTTAGTCCAACTTCATAAAACCTTCCAAAAAGCACCTGCAAACACTTGTTAAGCTGCAAAATACAAAAAGCACAACTTGCCAAACTTGTTAGGATTAGAGAAATCAAATGGACAAGCTTTAAAACTATATACGATCCTAAATTCTCACCAGATGTGATGCAGTATTCGGGATATGATCTTATTCTCCAGATACAAGCCCTTACTGACCAAATACGAGCCAAAACCAGATACGATATGAGAAATCCTGGATGCGATCCAAAGTTTACGCGGTGCAAGGGTGTATCCGGGATGCGAGCCTGCAAGATTAAATGCGATTCTGTGTCCATTTTCTCAGCCTGCAAATTGCCAAAAAAGTGTTAGAAAATGAGGCTAAATTGAAATTTGAGCCCCACGGTGGGCGTCAGAAATGTGTGTATTCAGGGTCCTGTTGAGAACAACAAAAACACTCAATAAGTCATTATATTAGTCTAAAAGGGTTAGAAAAGTATGTAAAACCCACTAAAACTGACCTATTGCCTTCTAACTAGAAAGAGTGTAATTCATAACATACTAGCCCTCAGAATATGCTATAAATTAGTGACCAATACTATTCTAGCATGAAGGATTTAATCAAAATTTAAGCTAAAAATATGAAAAAATATGTAATCTAGCTTTAAAAGATGAAACTAAAACAATGAACTAGCATGAGATAATAAGTGAAATGCAAATCTAGGATGAATCTAACAACATAACAATGTGATTTTATCTAAATGTGAAGGCTTATTTGCTCTCAAAATAGGCTTCTATTTATAGAAGAATGGGAGAGAGAGAGAGGGGGGACAAGGTTCATTTATGAATTAGGAGACTCATAAATGAAGATGTAAGAGCCATCAATGCCCAAGGCATTAATAAGGCATGGGAGAGACATAGGCTTAAGGCATCTTCATTAATAAGGCATTAATGAAAGCCTTAAAGAGGTAAGGGAGGATGTAAGAGAGTGGCTTGAGAAAATGGACTTTAAGAAAGTCCAGCTTGAGAAAGTGGACTTTCTCAAGTGGGTTGAGTTGTTAATCATTCCTTAATAGAATGTGACAACATTAGGAGGTGGGTTAGAGTAGAGTTTAGGATTAGCATGGGTGAATGGGTTGAGAAGGGTTAGAACCTAGGGTAGAAGTGGTTGAGATAGGTTAGGTTGGGGTTTAGGGGAATATTAATAAATGAAATAAACTTATTTAATTCATTTAGAAATATAGGAATTAATTATTTAAACAATTTAATTGCTTTTCAATAATTAGGGGACTATAGCCATTTTAATTAAATTAAATAGGCTAGGAGAATGGGTTAATTGCAAGTGGATATTTGATTTTGGAATTTATTTAATTCCTTTATAATTAAATACTATAGCCATGTTTGATTTTGATTTGATTTAATTGGTTTGAATTGATTTAAATTGTATGGCCATAATAGTTAATATAATTTAGTGATAAAAAACACCTAGGACATTAAATAGATTTGAAGAATTGTGCCAAGCAGTAACAGGGTTGTTTGGATATAATTGAGGGTATTATCACACTTAGGGAAAATAGGGTCCATAGTTGCAACAGACCAAATTCAGGTGGTTACACAAAGTAGTCTCTAATTAAATCTTGAAACCATGCATTAATTACGGTTAGCCATACATTAAATGATGTCGATCAATCTTTAATTAACATTACATATCCCAATAAAATCAACTAAGTCAGCTAGAGATCTCTAATCTCATCATTAATCCAATTACTATAAGTCAGCCAACATCATTGTTTCCACTCGGCAATTTCAATTGTGCTTGACATTGAACAACTTTTGCTTGTCATAAGCAACTTCGCTCAGCATAAGCAACTTTGCTCGGCATAAGAAACTTTTCTCATCATAAGCAACTTTGCTCGGCACATGCCAAACTTGCTCGGCATAGAACAACTAGAAAAACTATCTTTGAAAGATAAACGACTAATTACTTTGTCAGAGTGCCAACTCATCAAGTACCCTTTTAATTGCCTTAACTCAACCATTCACTTGGTCTTCTTGTTAAATCTTCTTCATCATCAGTAGATATGGTACTCAAATAGATAACAATAGTCTTACCAAGGAAGGTTTGACAGCAATGACAAAATAACAATTGCTTGCATTGTCACTTTCCAACAAGATGATCTTCTAGGAAGTCACAATGCATCACTTATATGAATGCTATCTAGATGAAATGAGTGCTAAGTAGATCATTCATTCTCATTAGAAATAGGATTATATAAATAAATACTCATAAAATATGGATCACTGACTACATAGTTAAATTCTGATATAAAAATATTAATTTTAATACATAGTAGAAATTCCCTCATATTTGTCCAAGGTTGATATCAACTAAATTCAAACACTAAGAATTGCATCTTTTAAATACTGATATGTTTTGTAGATATGAATTGTTGACATATACTAAATATCATTTCTATCATAGCTAAAGATATCCATCAGAGTACGATCACAATAATAATAACTCATGCTATTCAATGGAAGGCTACTTTAGAAATTTTAGTCATTAACAAAGGAAAATCAGTAATTTAAACCATTAACAAAGGAAAACCGGTACCCCAAAACCTTGGTGGACCCTAGAAGAAGTAATATTTTATGTCATTGTAACTTTCAATGTTAAGCAGGATTATGAAGAGCAAATTGTACAAGGGCCTATTTTGGAGCAAACACATATAGATTGATCAAATGACAAGTAGTTGGTTGCATGCAAAGTCACTCAAATTTCATGCTTGGATTTACAACTCAATTTTATTTGCAAAGTATTATGCTAAGACAAATTTCATAGCTGAAGGTTTGGAAAGATTGCAAGAAACATGGATGCCATGGTAGTTTGAAAGTAGAGTATGAGGTGATTTCTACTCCTTACATTGGGTGAATCCATCCTTTAAAGAGGAAATTACATTGGTGGTTCAGGTGTGAATGTTATATATGATAGTCAGGCATTGGATTACTCACCTTTTTGGCAACTGTCACCTTTAGGAGATGGTGTGAAACTTAGTTGGCAGTTCCAAGGTAACTGCTCAGTCTTTTTGTGGTGTTTGGGATCATTGTTGTTGGCTACTCAAGTATGGTGAGTAGCCTTCCTATTTTTGGGTCAAGGGTTCTTTAGGATGGAATTTTAATGAAGGAAAATGGGGTGAGTATACAAAGGACAACATGTTATCTATAGAAGATTTTTTCTCTTTGTGTGGAGAGTTTAAGGCAAAAAATATACATTTTAAGACCTCATTTTAGTTGATGTTCAACTATGGCCAAATTTCCTCAAAGGAGTTGATTAGGGTTGTCTATAAGGTCAGAGGATTGTAAACATATATAATTTCATCACTTGTATGAATTGAAATGAATTTCAACTCATGTATTTGATTGAAATATTGTTAGTCAATTTCTAGTTATTGTGAGTGTTATATAAACACCTTGCAATTTAATAAATTCCAAACCTGCTTTAGCAAAATAGAAAAACAAATAGCTTGAAAAGTAGCTTTGGCTATTAAAAAAAGAGCATAAAAGGACAACAATAATGTAACTTTCACTAACCCAAAATAGTCGAATTAAACCAGCCTAAATTCTAAATCACTGTGAACTATACACTACAGCTGCTCGCATTCACAAATAACTTGAAATAAAGTCGAGTACAGTAATGAGAACTAAAAAAATCATTCCGCTCTCTCTACATCCTTACCTAAGATTACAATAGACTTATCCAATGTGGATAAGAATGACTAAACTAATAAAGCAAAAAACAAAAAACAAACTAAAGTCCGAACATAATCCTAAGCTAAAAGTTAATTAACCATTACTAGATAAGAATTACTTCGATAGTGATGACATTGTGATCCTTATTGTCTATGTTGATGATCTTTCCATTATAGGCAGCAAGTGAAATTCGATCCATGTTTTGTGTTTGGGCTGATTAATCTAGGCCTTCTACATTATTTCCTAGTTTTAGAATTCTAGCAACATGACCACCTTATTTTAATGGCAAGGATTAAGTATGATACAAATCCTAGGGAAAGGTTTCATGGGATAGATTATAATCCTTCCATTACACCTATCAAGGTCAAGATAAAGTTGTAATCCTCTAATGTTTCACCACTGGTCAATGAAGTCACTCTATAGACAATTGGTAGGCAGCCCTAATCTATCGTGCATAGAAACAACCATATATTTCTTTTTCTATTAGTTAAGTTTCTCAGTTTTTAGCACAACCAAAGATAATTAATGGGAATGCATCAAAAATTTGTTGAGATATGTCAAAATAATTCTTCATTTTGGACTTCTCTATTTAGAATATTTTAGGTTGACAAAGCATATAGACTATGATTGAACTGGATCAATTGATACTCAAAGATCAACTACATCCTAAATTTTAGTTTTGTGCTTAAGAGTTGTTTTATGACAGAGTAAGCTTCAACACATTGTAGCTTTATCTCCACTAAAGAAGAGCAAAAAGCATTTCCATTTCCACTTGTAAAGTAGTATGGTTACTGTAAGTTATGTATGATCTCCAACTTCCAAAACTACAACTCCACTTTTTTGTGGCAATCAAGATATTGTAAGTTGGTGAAGGATCATGTTTATCATGCTTGCAACAAGCACGTTGAGAGTTCATCATCATCAGATTCAATACAATTGATCTTGGAGATGTTTCTATCTTCTACCATGCATCTCAAAAGCAGTCTATTGATCTGATGACCAAATCTCTTGATTTTATTTTGTTTCTAGAAATTTGGGACAAACTTGGGTTTTTCTCTAGCTTAGTAAGTAAAATTTATATTAGATATAATATAATGTTTAGACTAATATATACACAGATTTTTAATGCATATGATAATGATATAATGATAAATTAATTACTTCCAATAAGGTGACTCATATGTATACAGACATTTAAATCTTATGATCTTGATACAATAATACCTGAATTATGCCTAATAAGGTAACATACAAAAGATAAGTTACAATTACAAATGTAACTTCCTCATACATTAATAAATGTGGCATATAGATATTTGAGTATGTGCCACACGATTCTATCTCAATGTCTATACAATCATTCCTATAACAAAACCCTGGCATGTTAAGAGTGACTGACAACCAAGATGAAACAAATATCAAAGTCCAAATGTGGTGTCCTCAAAAGTTGACAACCTCTCGAAGGGTGAGTCTCATTTATCTATCATGAAGAAACCAGTTATGTACACACCATTCTCAAGCTAACGCTAAAAGTGAACTGGATGACTTACAAAGTCACTTAAACAACTAAACTGGGCTGCAAGATTGCAGGAACTAGCCTTTTTGTATTGATTGCTCATGAACTCTAGGACCTATGTTTCATAGACTTAAATGACAGTTGGACTTGTAAATATTTTGAATGGATAGATAATTAAAACAATGTTTTAAGAAAATCCATAACCTTTAATTTCCATTTCCTTGTTCCTTAATTTTCTGCTGATAAAAATGTTGCAGGACCATCAATTTGCAAGATGAGGCAATTGGTGACACACAACCCCAACAAAGGTTCTACATACTATAGAAAAGTTACACAATCACCAAAGAAGATCCTCGATTGATTGGTCACTTGCGGGGCTGCCAATGGCATTCATACCTATCAAGAAAGATGATGATTAATAAAGAAAATTTATTGATTGGCTAGTTGCGGGGCTGCTAATTGCATTCATACCCTATTTGTTCTGTTAACACACAAAAAAGGAAATTTATATTCCATGCATTCAAAGAGATTCTTACCACGTTGAATGCGAATAAAGAGTGACAATCTTGTAAATAACCAACCAAAATTCCTTATGGGAATAAATCCCTAAACAACAATAAATATAACTAAACTATATTATTTAACCGTTAATAATGTGATAAGGCAACATTCCCTTCCATATTACATTAGCTTCATACTCAACCCTGCAATGAGAAATAAGGTGTCCAAGTTTCATTTGTTTGACATTGAGAATCTTAGGAGGATCAATATTAATTTCTTGAACCAGTTCCCCAAACTTCAATTTCAAGGTTAGTAATATTTCATTGAGGCGGCGTTTAAAGAGACAAGATTTGTGCTAGTTTAATTGGTTGGTTTAGAATCACATGTGTAGATGCATTGGCAATAACAGGTTTCGAATCTAGAATTGTAAAAGTCACTAGCAATAGTGCATCCTATTCTACTAAAGATGGTACCAAAGGCTAACTGCCTCAAATATTTTGAATCATCTCTTGTAGAATTTGAAGCTGTCATTTGGAATTTATGCTTGAGACCTTTAGATCCTTCCATAAGCGTCTAGTGTTAAAAATTGAATAATATTTAATTCTGGACATGTGTGTTTGAGGAATTTTGTTGGAAAGGAAATAGCTACCTTAAATTGTTGGGCAAACACAAATTTTATATAAGTAATTGATCCTTGCAGTATTTGACTTTTAGACATTTTTCGAAATAGTGCATTGTGTATGCTTCCACATTTTGTATGTATGTCTAGCAGGGCACTTGTAACTACAAAATTTGATAAAAAATTTATTTTTGCTATTCTTTGGTGGATTTCCCTTCATTATTATCTAATAGAGTTCACATTATTGTATTGCAATCTTGTTTTCCATAATTTTTCATTTAGCTTTTCCATTTAACTTAAAGGTTCTTAACAACTCTAATAGGTTGTTACAGGGCCATGTTTAAAAAATGGAATGCAGCATGTTGAATTCGCACTATGGTGGCTGATAAATAATTATGTTTCCTTCTCTTCCACACTATTGAGTAGGGACCTTGAATCTAGAAATACACTGTTGTCTTCATTTGCAATGCCAATTTATTCAACTTTACATGGATCTCCTTTGTTTTTGGATTTGATCTATTTCCTGCTCAAAAACAATGTTATATTTTATGGCCTTCAATCCAACTACATATAGTTATCTTTTCAATTTTGTTCTTTTATCAATTTCATTATTATTTGAACCTCACACACATGCCCACTTTCATATAGATATT
>MU224297.1:3270188-3285414 GCA_018584345.1 Thuja plicata | reverse complement strand
TCTAGAGTTTAATGTTTAATTTTGTTTTCATATATATGCATATATGTACGCACACACACACACACACAGATATATATATATATATATGCACATATATGCATATATACATGCATAAATACACATATACATGTATATATACATATATATACACATATACATGCATATATATACAAATTTACAAAAAATACATATTAAAAAACATTAAAATGCATATATACAAACAATATATATTATAAAACAATAAAATATGCAAATTAGAAATGTGAAAAACCTGATAATTGACATTTGATAAAATAGAAGCCACTGTTCTTTGTCACTTTCAACCCAGCCGAAACAGTCAAAATGACTGTTTCAGCGGGTTTTATTCCACCAAAATGAACCTAATTACTTTCGATCAAAAGTAACCAAGTTACTTTCGATCAAAAGTAACTATGTACTTTCGATCGAAAGTAACTTCTGATCGAAAGTACCCATTTTGGGTACTTTCAATCAAAATTTACTCACTTTCGATCAAAAGTTTTTAGTTGTTCTAGTCAAAAGTATCTAACATTTTTTAGTGGGTCACACTTTTCGGGGTGAATTCCTTCCTCCTAAAAAGTGTAACCCACTATTGTGGTATTACCCCTAGGTGACCATTTTAGGGTGCATACACTGTGAAGACCAGTGCCATTCTAGAAGCATATCTTGGATGTTGTGGTTTGAAGCCCACGGAAGGTTGAGTCTAGAGAGGGTCTCCTGCCAGATCCCAACAACGAACTCATAGTGAAGCATGACATGGTTAGGGATTTCCTCAACTTTCCTGCATAGTCAACATCTGTTAGCAAGGCTAAACCCTCTTTTGAAAAGATTGTCAAGAGTGAAGATTTTCACATGGAGTATAGTCCACCAGAAAAAGTTAACTTTAGGGATTAGTTGTGGCTGCCAAACCTTCCTCTAAAAAGAAATGTCAACATTCTCATTGATAAGAATACCATAGGCCGATTTGAAAGAGAACCCACCATGTTGAGTGTGTCTCCAAAGCAATCTATCAGGCCCGTCTATGATAGGGATGCAGACCAAAAGAAATAAATCTCTGAGTTTAGTTGCAAGGATGGTTAGGTCCGGTCTATTCTGAAGATGAGGGAGGATGTCAATCCACTTACCATCAGAGATAAATTTGGAGACCAGCGGCCCAACACCAAGGGTCAAAATGTTCCTTAGCTGGGAGAACCAAGAGTTCCTGAGGATGGTGTCTGGAAACCAGGGGTCATCCCAGAATCTGATCTCCATACCATTACCCAATGACCAGATGGTCCCCTTTTCCAATATACTTATGCATTTGATGATATTGTTCCAGATTTTAGAGCCCCCAGGTTGGCCCTACACCATGAACAGTTTGCAGTAGCATCCCCCATCCAGATACTTAGCTTCCACGATTCTACACCAATCAATAGTTCCCCACACCATGGTCCAAACAATTTTAGAAAGCAGAGCACTATTAAGGTTGCGTATTTTCCTTAAACCCATGCCCCCCAAAGCTTTGGGGAGACAAAATTTATCCCAAGAGACCAATGGGAGGCATTTATTTTCCTCAGACCCTGCCCAAAGGAAGGTAGGTTGAATTTTCTCAAGCTTTTCAGCTATGAAACCAGAGATTTTAAATATAGACAAAAAACAAACTAGAATGCCTTGTAGGGAAGTAGCAAGGAGTTGAATCTTACCAGCATTACTGAGGAGTTTACCTTTCTAGCCCGCCAGTTTCCTTTGGGTCCTTTCAAGGATAGAATTCTAGAATTCATTCTTTTCATCTTTGACAGTCAACGGAAGGCCAAGATAGGTAGCAGGAAGTTTGTCATCCTGGCATCCCAGAATCTTCAATTTTTTTCAGAATCAGGTCCTTAGTACTGAAGAAAAACATATAGCTTTTTTGATATTTGATATATTGTCCCGAAGTGGTAGCGTAATTATCTGGTAGTCGCTTCCATATTTCAACTTCCCTAACCGAGGAGGCCCTGAAGAAGAAGGTGTTCTCAATGAATTGCTACATGATCACAAGTATAAGAGTAGTGGCTGGTTTGATCCCCACAATCACTCTGGAATGGGCCATCTCTATCATATTACTACCAAGGACCTCCGCAAGGAGGATAAAGAGGTATAGAGACAGGGGCTCCCTTGGCAAAGACCTTTTCTCGGGTGAAATTTAGCACCAGGTTTACCATTAAATAACACAGATAATCTCACAGTCTCCAAGCAAATGTTAATGAGGTCGATAAATTGCTCCAAGAAACCAAAAGCAGACATGACTTTGTAGAGGAATGTCCAATTGACTTTATCACATGCTTTAGAAACATCTAGCTTGAGGGCCATCCCAGCGACCCTGCTACAGTCAATGGAGTGAATAATTTCATGAGTAGTGATGGCAACATCCATAATTTTCCGACTGGGGACAAATCATTTCTGATTGGGGATGATAATTTTGTTGAGCAAAGGTTTGATTCAATTAACCATAATTTTGGAGAAGAATTTATATAAAGTATTGCAAAGGCTAATAGGTATGATGTCCTCTATGATTTTAGGCTCTGCACATTTGGGGACCAACATAATATAAGTGTCATTAAGTTGCTTAAGGAGTTTTTTACATCTGATGAAATTCTGGGTAGCATGAATGACATCATAACCGAGAATATCCCAATATTCTTGGAAGAAGGCAGGGGGGAACCTGTTTGGACCAGGGGCTTTATAGGATCCCATGGAGAAGACCACCCTTTGAACCTCCTCATCAGTGACCCTTGACATGAGCATGTTATTGTCATCTGTCATGATAGCCCTGGGTAGTTGAGCAATGAGATGGTCCTGGAGGCTAACAGAGTCCCCAGTATAAGTATTGGTGAAAGCTCTGGAGAAATAATTAGTGGCTAGACCTCCAAGAAGAATAGGGTCCAAGATTTCTTGACCCCCTAAGTTCCTGAGCGTGGTGATGGAATTCCTTTTTTGTGCTTGCAGGCCGATTGATGAAAAAAGCAGCGTTACAATCCCCCTCCTTCAGCCATAAGACCCAGTATCTTTGTTTCCAGAAAACTTCTTCATTGGCCAATGTCTCCTTCCAGCTTCTCCTAGTATTTTCTTCCTCCAAGTGTAGATCACCCCTTGCCATTTTCCTTTGGAGAGCATGAAGTTTCACATTTAATTCCTTCTTAGTGTGGAAGATGTCTCCAAAGGTCAATTTTATCCAACCTTTAACCGCTCCTCTGATAAGTTAAAGCTTGGAAGTAACCCTAAACATGGCCAAGCCTTTGATCAGTGTGGACCACCAATGCTGGATCTTCTCACGGAAGCCTAGGTGGGAGTCCCACATAATCTCATATCTGAAAGGTGCAGGGTACTGGTATCGAACATCCACCCATTTAAGAAGAAGGGGGTTACGATCCGATGTTGTCCTAAGGAGTGCATCCAAAGAGGAGGCTGCCCCCAAATCCCAGGTGGAAGATAGGAAGACACGGTCCAAGCGGACCTGTATGAGATGGCTTCCTTTCCTATTGTTTTTCCAAGTGAAGGGGTTGCCTCTTAGCTCAACATCATAAAGACCACAATCTCCCACAAAGTTAGCCAGGTCTCCCATACTGTTAGTGTAGTCCAAATTGCCTCCGCACTTCTTAGAAGGAAATAGAGGAGAGTTAAAATCTCCCACCACCATGAGCCTAGAATCCTGGAGACTCAAGAAAGATAAATTTAGATCTTCCCAAAACCCCCTTCTCCCCTATTGGCTATTAGGATCATAAATGTTAAAACAGAGCCATACCTCCTTTGGGGAGGTGAAGGCCACTGCCAAGTGGTGGTGGGAAAATTTGTGGGCATCAAACCTGACCTTTGACAGATTCTAGAGGGTGGCTATACCTCCCAAAGCTCCTTGAGCCTTAGATTAGAGAAAATTTTCCCCAGGCCATAGCCTTCCCACAAACTCCTCACAGTTATCATAAGACATTTTAACCTCTTGAATTAAAATAATGTCAACCTTATAATAAAAAATGTACTACTTGACAGCGAGTTGTTTGTGGGGGTTATTGAGCCCCCTAATATTCCAAGATAAAACAATCATTTCTTACCTTTTTGGTTGAGGTCTAGGGTTTTCTGCTTTCCTATAGCAATCTCCTTTATCGTGCTCCTTTGTCTTCTAGCTCTGTTCGTTGGCCGCCTTGGTTTGGTGTCCACCCCCACATCAATTTTTTTTTGTCGTATCTTCTTTTGTTGAGTTTTCCATTCTTGATCCTCAATCTTCGAGGTTCCCAAGGGTGTGGAACATCCTAGAGCCACCGGGGAACCTGAGGAAATGGGGTTGAGTACAACTTCCACCACAATAGTAGATGGGGGGCCTCCAGATGTGTTTTTTGCAAGCATAGAAAAATTAAGTTTTGTCTGTACAAGTGTCGAACCTAGGCTAGAAATTTGTAAAGTCTTCAATCCCAGGTTGATGGTGTCAGAGTTTCTTTATTCCTTCTGTGGGGCAACAGGGACAGGGATGATACATTGCCTGATCTCCTTTTCTGTAGCATTCCCCTGCATGTTACCCATGAGTATTTCACCTTCTTCCAGACCAAACAGGTCAGCAACCGACCCAGTTGTGGAATCACATCCCTGAATCACATGCACCCCCATAGCCTTCGAGTTGGGGACGTCCACCGTTGGGGGTGAGGAGATAGGTCTCGAGGATGAGTGGATAGTAACTTTATAATCCCTCATCTCAGGAAAAGTTTTCTTTAACTTAAGTTTAGGCCTTCTAGGAGCCTTACAATCTTTCCTTGTGTGGCCCTTTGAGTTGCAGCATTCACAAAAGAGGGTAGCATTCTCGTAGACTATAGCTTGTGTCCATTTACCCAGCTTGGACTTAAGAACAAAAAAGTTGGGGAGATTCTTATTGATAGACACATTCACACAGAAATGAGCAAAAACAAGATGAGACTTAGAGAGGGTTACTAGATCCACCAAGATGCATTGTCCAAATGAGTTACCAATTCATCTAAATACCCGCTCATCCCAAAAGTTGAGTGCTAGCCCGGGGAGGTGGACCTAGACAGGTGCCATCTTGCTGAGGTTCGCGGAAGGGTTAAAGCACGGCTTCCACTTAGCCAGGGTGAGGAGGTGTTTTCCATAAAGCCATGATCCATAGAGGACAAAAGAAAGGTCCTCTACAACCATGACTCGAAAGAGAAAGAGTCCCCCAAGCATGGCTGAAACCCCAGCACTCCCTTTTAGCTTCCATAGGTTTCCCACCCATTTTTGAACCATGTCAATGGAGGGACGAAAGTTGAAAAAACATCCAACCAAAACCAGATTAAGCTCCACCATATTTTTTTCCACTAAAGAGTCAGGGAGAGTGATCTCTGTGCCTTCCTCTGTTAAGGTAGCAAGTGTTAGGGTGGGGTCCGATTCTAGCTGGGTCCCAACCAACATACCTTTCTAGTCAACCTTGGGAGTAGGATGTGGTAGGGAATCTGAAGTACCTGTCCCAGAATCAAAGATCAGGTCGGGAATAGGGTCTCCGGGATTGGGGGGAGGTCCCCACCCCCAGCAATTTCCGCCATGATAGGAATTCAAAAGGATGTTTGGGCAGAAAAGTTGTAGAGTAGTTTCTATGTTAAATTAAACCTTAACTCTATTGTATAGATCTTAACAAAAGTGATCATCGTAT
The DNA here is from genome assembly GCA_018584345.1 of Thuja plicata. Classification (NCBI taxonomy): domain Eukaryota; kingdom Viridiplantae; phylum Streptophyta; class Pinopsida; order Cupressales; family Cupressaceae; genus Thuja; species Thuja plicata. The sequence continues at coordinate 3,279,749 of MU224297.1, read as the reverse complement.
CATATGTGAAATGAAATAGAAAATATTTTTTTTTTAGTAAATTTCATGTTGTTAAATGAAATAGATAATATTAGCACTACTATTTATCCTTAGTAGTTACTTTTTACTTTAGTAATGTTCGTCTCTAATTTCAATGATCTGTTCTATTGGTTTTGAATAAGGTTTTAGATCTAGTAAACACATCATATCTTATCTTTATGATATTTATTTAACTCTAATTACCTAGGTCATTTAATATTTGATTGAGGTAGTTGTCTCATTGTATATGATTGTGACACATGTAATAATCTCATCTAATTCTACTTCTCACCTTGCCTTTATAAGCACAACATCTCATGTTATATATTTTATATTCAACCATGAATCAATTTTGCATTGTGGAAGAAGGGTATTAGAATAACTTGCCCAAAAGCAAGCACATATAACTAAAAAATTTACTTGCAAAATACAACATTCTTGACCTTAATCATGACCAAATTCACAATAGTTTGTAAAGTATGAAGAAAACAATATTCTTGAACTAAATCACTACAAAGATACCACTTACTAAGATATTCCTTAAAAATAAAGTAAGTAAAATCTAGACCATTTAAAAAAGATTGACCTTGGAAATCATAATTTGAAGTGAATATTATAACTTAATCCTTTCCAAAAGCTCAAATACAAACAATTGAGGCCAACATACCCTGTGCCACCAAAACATGGGAAGACAGAGAAACTGCACCACAATGTATAGAAACTCGGCAAAAATTTGCGGATTGTCCAGTTTGTGTTGACCTCGTATTCGATTCTAACCAATTTGAAAAGCACCAGAGTTTTACCAAACTCAATCCGACTGAGAAAAAATCAAAAGATCAAGATTTAATAATTATGGAGAAAATGTTATTGTCAGGAATTTAAGCACAGACCACAAGAAAAGAAAAGAAAAGAAGGAACACCACTATACAAAGGTCTTGCGTGGAGGAAAGGGAATCATCTGAAAAAAGGAAATTTTTTTGGTAGCTTCTTGTAAATACAGGATCACGGACTCTAGTCCAATAATTTCAATTTCTTTTCCTTTGCCATTTTGACTTCAAAATTTCCACCGTCGAGCCCTTTAATTAATTTTGAATCTGAAGGCGTCGCGTCATGGCCATTATTAAAATCAAACTCATGTCCGAATCAATGGCCGAATCATCAGCAACCACGATTCTCCCACGTTATGAGCAAAATGATTTCCAATCTTTCCACCGTCCCGCACTAAACTAGAGTCCTCTCTCAAAGAGCTTTATGTTAAGGATAAATTATATAAATCGGCTTCACTTCCTCAAAATTCACATTCCAAATCTATTAAAATGCAAAATTTTGTATTAAGTGAAAAAAAATTTTGCCAGAATTTTTAATGTGCATTTCTTATTTGACATCTTCGATTTGTATACCTCTACTATTCATCTCCGTTCTCTTGCTTAGCAACTGAGTGATTCTGATTTATTTTGTGGTGCTGGTGCAGGCAATATCAGTGCACTTATTCCATTTTTGGTGCCTTTTAAAGTAATTGTGAAGATTTAGGCTATTAGGGTTTTCTTTTCCCCCTTTTCAGTTCATCAGTGCAAATGACTCATCCTTTTTCTTGTTTAATTGTTGATTTTGGCTGCAGGATCACATTCCGGAAGATTTTGAAGATGAAATCGATGGACCAGTTTTCTGGAATTCCGTATGTTTCTATGCTTCTGAATTGCTTGATGTTTGCATGGTATGGCCTGCCATTTATATCGCCGAACAACATCCTTGTCAGTACAATCAATGGAACCGGAATTGTCATCGAATTGTGCTAGGTTATTTTCTTTCTGTTGTACATCCGAGACAAGAAATACAGGGTAAGTTGATGGAGAGAGGTAGAGTAGAAATGAAAATGACAAGACAGAGCAAATCAAAGCAGAGGAAAACAAATCCAATAAAAACTGATTTTCTGATTTTAACATGTATATATCAAAGACCATACAAACATGTATTAAATAGACAATATACAAAGTTGCAAATCCTTCATTTCTATTAAAAATAAAACAAAAACAGAGATACTCTGTTCTGCTGTAATGTTGATGTTGCTACAGCTATGTATTCAGCTTCTTTCTTTTTCATAGCTCCTACTCTGCCTAACTTTTCTGAAAACTTCTCTCATTTTCTGTCTTCATTCTCTGCTTATATAGACAGTTCACTTGACAAAACATTTAATAATTTTTAATGTATTTTACAACCATCGTATTCATGACTAAAAAGATATTACCTATAGAATTTACTAGACTGTCCCATTTGCTTTCAAAATGGAGAATATTGAAGTGACAGAAAGTGGCTAAGGAGATCTATGGTAAGGATATTAAATGCTGGTAGTTGGGATTAGACTTCAACACTCCCCCTTAATCACAACTAATATTATCTATGATTCCAAAATTGTCTTGTTGATGTAGAAAACATTTTTTTGCTAGTGGTTTAGTGAAAATGTCTGCATACTATTCTTCAGACCTGCAATGCTCTAAAATGATTTCTCCATTGTTGATCAACTCCCTAATGAAATGATACCTTGTGTCTATATGCTTGCTTCTCTTATGAAAGACCGGATTCTTTGATAGTGCTATGGTTGAGTTGTTGTCACAAAAGATCTTTGTCGCCTATTGTTGTTCATGCCTCAATTCTTTCAACATTCTTCTCATCCATATTGCTTGACATGCTGCCCCAGTAGCTGCTACATATTCTGCTTCAGCTAATGAAAGAGTAACAATTGGTTGTTTCTTTGAAGCCCGTGATACTACTCCTGATCCAAAATGAAAACATAACTTGAAGTGCTCTTCCTATCATCTATACTACATGCACAATCACTGTCAGTGTATCCTATTAGCTTGAAATCATTTGATCTTGAATAAAGTATTCCATGATTTCTTGTTCCATTAATATACTTCAAAATTCTTTTTCCTGCTTGCCAATGAGAAACTTTTGGAGACTCCATGAATCTTGAAATAAGGCTAACTACATACACTATGTCTGGTCCTGTGGCTGTTAAATACATGAGACTACCAACAAGTTTCTTATACAAAGTTGGATTTACATATGCTCCTTTGTCATTTTTGCTCAATTTTAATCCTGACACAATTGGTGTTGGGGCTGATTTGCTATTCATCATATTAAACCTCTTCAAGATGTCATTTGCATACTTGGGTTGTGAAATGAATATACCTTTTTTTATTTTGATTCACTTCAATGCCGAGAAAGTACTTCATTAAACCCAAATCAGTCATTTCAAATTCTTTCTTCATTGTTGCTTTGAACATATCAATTGAAAAATCACCCGTGAAATCAAGTCATCAACATATAAACAAACAAGTAAGATCTCACCTTGCTCATTCATCTTTGTATATAAAGTAGGCTCACTGCTGCATCTATTGAAGCCATTTTACAAAAGATATGAATCAATTTTGCTATACCATTCTCTTGGGGCTTGTTTGAGTCCATAAAGTGCCTTCTTGAGCTTGTAAACCTTGTTTTCATGACCCAAAATCTCATACCTAGGTGGCTGCTCCACATAAACCTCTTCTTCTAAAATGCCATTGAGAAATGCTGATTTCACATCCATTTGATATACTGCCCACTTGTTTTGAGCTGCTATGGCTAATATTGTTCTCACGCTGTCTAAACGAGCCACTGGTGCAAATGTCTCATTGTAGTCTACCCTGGGTTGTTGTGAATAACCTTTTGCTACAAGCCTTGCTTTATGCTTTTGCACATCACCATTTGCATTCAATTTTGTCTTGTAAACCCACTTTACTCCAATCACCTCTTTTCCTTGCAGAAGATTCACTAACTCCCATGTTCGGTTCTTTTCTATGGCATCAATTTCTTCATCCATTGCATACACCCATTTTTCTTCTTTAATGGCTTCTTCAAAATGAATTGGATCATATACTTGCGAATACAAAGAAAAAAGAGAAGTCTGATCTCCACTACTTTCACCTTCATTTTGTTCATAAATATCTCTTAAAATTCTGATTTTTTGTCTCCTTAAGGTTGCTAGTGTGGGGTTTGACATGTCACTTGAACTTGTAGATTGTGGACTTGATGGATTAGCACCAATAGTTCCAATTGAAGATGGTGTTTGTTGCACATTTGATGGTGTACTTTCTTGTGTTCATGGAGTTATCCTTATGCTTGATGATGGTGTCCTTTAACCACTTTGTTGAGCTTGAATTGGTGTAGGAGGAGTCACATTTGAAGGAGTGCTTGTTGATACAAAATCTTCATTTCCTCTTGTGGTAAGTTGGCTGTTATATTAATTGTCTTATCCAAGGTTCCATCTCATGCTTCATCTTCTACAAATTGCACATCTCTGCTAATTATCACTTTTTTGCTGATTGGATTGTATAGCTTGTAGGCTTTGGATTCATTACTATATCCCACAAATATGTATTTTTCTCCTTTGTTGTCCAACTTTCTTCTCAAATCATCCGGCACATGTGCATATGCTACACAACCAAATATTCTCATATCAGAGACATTATGTTTCCTTCCACTCCATGCCTCTTCTGGGATCATATTAATGACACTTTTAGTAGAACATCTATTCATTATATATGTTGCACATGCTACAGCTTCAGCCCAATACTCATTTGACAAATGTTTTGCTTTCAACATACTCCTTGCCATTTCCATGATGGTTCTATTTTTTCTTTCAGCCACACCATTTTGTTGAGGAGTATACCTTGTAGTGAATTGTTTATGAATACCATTGTCTTTGCAAAATTTTATGAACTCATTTGAAATGTATTCACCACCTCTATCTGTTCTTAATGCTATGATTTTATGTCCACTTTGCTTCTCAACGAGAGCCTTAAATTGACGAAAATAGTCAAACACTTCATCCTTATGTTTTAGAAAGTAGACCCATACCTTCCTAGTGAGATCATCAATGAATGTCAAAAAGTAGTAGCTTCCACCAATGGAGGGTGTTTGCATTGGTCCACATAAATCTGAATGAACAATTTCCAATGGCTTATTTGCACGGATTGACCTTCTTGCTAGAAATGAATCTCTATGTTGTTTACCCAAAATGCAACCTTCACATATTCTATCCATTTTTTCTATTAGTGGCAATCCCATCACCATTCTTTTCTTATGCAATAGGTTTAAGCTTCCAAAGTTTAAGTGTCCAAATCTTAAGTGCCATAACCAATTTTCATCTTTGATTTCAGCTTTAAAAATTCTTTGTGTGACTGCTGCAACTTTTTCTTCATCCATTTGTGAGTTCATTGAAGGGTGTTCTTCGGTAAATTTTACTTGCAAATCTGGTTTTATCCTTAGGGGAAACATTCTATTGCTTGTCATTTGAACTTTTGCAATAAACTAATTACTTGAAAATTTGTCTAAAATTATGCATTCTTTGTTCTTGAAATATACTCTATACCCCTTTTGAACAAGTTGTCCTATACTCATTAAGTTATGCTTCAACCTAGGAACAAAATAAACATCTGAAATGAATATTTTCTCCCCCTTTTTGGTTAGAATGTTGACACTTCCTTTTCCCATTACTGACACTTTGTTATCATTCCCCAATGTGACATCTGATTTTATACTTTCATCCAAACTAGAAAACATTTCTAAGTTTCCTGTCATATGATTGCTGCACCCCGAATCTAGAAACCATACATCTTCTTGACTTTCTTGTGCAACATTGCAAGCTAAGAACATGATGTCCTGATTTTGGTTTTCTTTGGTAAAATTTGCACTTTGTTGTCTAGAATCATATTGCTTCTTTCTACATTCATTCATATAATGCTCAAATTTTTTGCAATAATGACATTGGATTGTAGCTTTGTCATACCTTTGGCCTTGGGGCTGATTTTGAGATGGGGTTTGATGGTTGCCTCTTCCACTTGAGTGTCCACTTGAGCTTGATGGGCTGCTTCTTCCACCTCTATACGAGTTTCTTCCTCTACCTCTGAAATTTGTTCTTTCCCTGTCTCTACCGTGGCTGATTGAAACTTGTGTCTTGAAGGCATGCTCCAAATTTGTATTTTTTGACCTGTTTAGCCTATGCTCATGAGAAATGAGGGATGCATGTAGCTCATCAATTGAGAGTTGTGAGAGATTTTTTGTCTCTTCTATAGCCACCACAATAGTGTCAAATCTTGAAGGTAAACATCTTAAAATCTTTTCAACCACTCTTTCTTCTTCAAGTGTCTCACCATGAGATCTAATTTGGTTTACTAAGCCAATGAGTTGAGTGAAGAATGAATCTATTGTTTATGATTCCTTCATGTAAATAGTCTCAAAATCCCTTCTTAGTATTTGTAGTTTGGCTGTCTTTACCTTTGCCATTCCTTGGTAGGCTGTCTGAAGAATATCCCATGCTTGTTTGGACTTTGTTGCTACTGCTATTCTTGGAAATATGCTCTCATGCACCCCTTGAAATATAAAAAAGAGAGCTTTTGAATCCTTCTTTTTGTTGTCTTTCAATAAATCTTTATCTACTTGAGATAATGCATTAAGTGCAACTGTATTTGTTGGTTCTGGGTATCCATTTTCAACTAAATCCCATAAATCTTGTGAGGAGAATAATGCTCTCATTGTGACTACCCAATAATCATAATTCTCCCCATTGAACCGTGGGATTTGTCGGTTGGACAAACTTCTGTTTGGAGCTACCATTGTTAACTTTGAAAAACCCTTCTCACTGTTGAAAAAAATTTCTCAGAAAAATAAACTCAGCCAATAACCTTAAGCTCTAATACCACTGATGGAGAGAGGCAGAGTAGAAATGAAAATAACAAGACAGAGAAAATCAAAGTAGAGGAAAAAAAATCCAATAAAAACTGATTTTCTGATTTTAACATGTATATATCAAAGACCATACAAACATGTATTAAATAGACATTATACAAAGCTGTAAATCCTTCATTTCTATTAAAAATTAAAAAAAAATAGAGATACTCTGTTCTGCTGTAATGTTGATGTTGCTACAGCTATGTATTCAGCTTCTTTCTTTTTGATATATGCATACAAAAATTGCTCCTGCTCTGCCTAACTTTTCTGGAAACTTCTCTCATTTTCTATCTTCATTCTCTGTGTATATAGACAGCTCACTTGACAAAACATTTAGTAATTTTTAATGTATTTTACAACCGCCGTATTCATGACTAAAAAGATATTACCTATAGAATTTTCTAGACTGTCCCATCTGCTTTCAAAATGGAGAATATTGAAGTGACAAAAAGTGGCTAAAGGAGATCTACGGTAAGGATATTGAATGCTGGTAGTTGGGATTAGACTTCAACATAAGTTTCATCAAGAGTACCTACAATTTTATCCCATGTTTAAAGAACTTTCACAAGTTCGTTATTGAGATTGATTTGAGGAAATATGTGAAATATTTTCCATGGATCTTCGTAACTTCATTCTTGAGATTGATTTGAAGAAATAGGCGAATATATTTTTCATGAATTTTCTCAAGCTCGTTATTATTGAGAATGATTTGATGAAATAGGCAAAAAAAAATTTCATGAACTTTCAAAAGCCAGTCATTTAGATTGATTTGATGAAACATGCGAAAATATTTGGGCTTCTGGTGATTGTGTTGATGGTGTTTGGAACAATCACTCTGGTTTCAGTATTTGCACTGCATGGAAATGGAAGAAAGTGGTTATGTGGTTCCGCTGCCACCATTTTCTTTATTGATATCAGATTTTCATAATCTATAGTGAATTAATGTAAACTGTAATTCACTTAAACTGTTCTTAGATTAAAAATAATTGAAAAATTCCCTATCACAAATGCTGTACTTAGTAGTGCACAGATAATGTATTTAGTAGTATCGCTGTCAATGCAATAAAGTTGATTTAAAGATATACTAATAAACTACAAATTAGTGATTCATTGCATTCTGTAGATAGTACATTGTTCTGAAACCAACAAAATTTCAACCCGCAGAGATCTGTCACGTTTTGGAGGCTGTTTCATGACTATGTCATATTTCATAATAAGAGTCTCGAACATTCTAGAGAGATTTAAGTAATTAGTGCTAAAACTATCATTTAATGGTGTATTTGCGGAGGTTGGTGATTAAGATTAAGAGTGTGAATTATATGCCCTTCTTTCTCTCTTTATTTGTGTTTCTGTGCGGCACATCGTGGTTTGTTTTTGGTCTAACCGGCAGCGATATGTTCGTGGCAGTAAGTGATATATTTGTAGATATGTCTATTTAAGTAGCTCATATTATAATTTGGTGGGTTTGGTAGTGAATTGATTGGGTGTTGAACAGGTGACAAATGGAGTAGGAAGTATACTGGGAGCAATGCAGTTGATTCAACATCGGAGGGAAAGGCGATGGGTGAAAGTGAAATGGAATTGGGTTACATAGGTGGTGTAATTTAGAGTGAAAAGAAGATGAATGGTATCTCATGAATGCAGATAACAAACATGACAGCACTATTAATTCCCATTGGCAGCTTTTATTAACTTTGGCCTCCTTTCTAGAATATTTGCTGTCTTTCTTGACTATTGAGTCCCATATTAAATATATGGTTGTGTATATTTATGTTTGTAGTTGATAGTTGTAGGTCTTTAATATTATGGTTGTAATATTGGTGAATATGGTTGAACACCATTATGTAACCTCTCTTTCAATTTTTTATATAATAGATGCCCTTGCTCTTATTTCTTTAAGGCAATTTGGGCTTTTGCATATTTCTTTGTTTTATGATCAGCAGATCAATGATTCAGTTGCCTTCATTTGGTATCAGAGCCAAGTTGAGAAATTTGTCTTTCATTGCAGGTGATCTAAAAGAGATCAAAGAGCAAGTTAAAGATAGCAAGCTAAAGATTGGAGAGAAGCTTGGAAATCAACCACTTAAGAGGCTTTCAAGTCAAATATCAGCATATTTGATTGCAACTAGTTTATTTGCCGCAAGCTTGAGTTTGAAAAGAGAAAGGAGGTTTTTGTGTGGAGGCATTTGCAACTTGAAAGGAGGTTATTGCAAATATTTTTCCTTTTCCTTTCTTTCCAGCTAGAAGTTAGAGAAGATTATTGAAAGTTTTTAAAAGAAAACAAACTTGCCTTTTTACATTGATAAATTTTTCTTTTAGCTTTTATTAAAGCTTCAGTTATATGCTATTCTTTCAAAAAGCTTTAAAACTCTTTTGTGGAAACAAGAGTTTTAATTAAGAAGGAAATGATACATTAGAGTTTTTTGTGAGATAAAGTTTTTCTTTGTAATTTGGATAATATTTTTGTAATTAAGTGCATTAACGGTGGTAACCGACACTTATTTATCAAATAAAATAATAAGAAAAAAGAGCTTTTTTGTGTGTGGGTCCCATTTGAAGGTACGAGGAGAGTATTAATTTACAGAGATCTCTCCTAAATTTTGTGCTAAGTACTTGGGTCATTGTGCATTTTTTTATGACAAATATGACAGGCAATGTAATGTCTAATGTGTTGATTCCCATCTTTGAAGGAGACAATTTTACATATTGGTGTACTAGAATGCAAACTCTACTCAAATCTAAGGATTTGTGGGAAATTGTTCAAAATGGATATGT
>MU224297.1:3233103-3245211 GCA_018584345.1 Thuja plicata | reverse complement strand
ACATTGAGCATCTGCAAGAATGCCTTCTTCTATGACCATGTTGTCTAGCACCTCAAATCGATTGAACCCTGAGTCCACCTGCCGATCTAGATGAGGTCGCTTCTGACCCCTTCCCTTAGCACGGTTGTGAGTAGGGATAAAACCATTCTTATCAGAACTGGTAGTGTTTGTTGGCCCTTGCCCCTGACTTGAAGTATTCATCTGAGCTTTCCCTTTATCAACTATCAGTCTAAACTTTCCCTTTTCCAGTACTAACATTTTGACCATTCCCCTTACCATCATTAGCCATCCTTGGGCCTGAGAACCCGCCAGGAGTACCATTGCCTTTAGAGGCTTGAGGGCATTGGCGCTGTAAATGACCATACTCATGACAAATGCGGCATCGGAAGGGAAGGGATTCATAGTCTAGCTGCTGAATCCAAGAAGAAGAGCCTAGGCAAATTTCCAAAGAGTCTAGCAAATGATTATTTAAATCAATTTCAACATAAATACGGGCATAAGAAATAACCTTTTTATCCAGTGATTGATGTGCTATAGCAGCCAGCTTCCCAAGCAAAGCAGCAATCTGTCAAAGGATATCCTCGCGCCAGATGTCCAAAGGAAGCCGTGGTAGGCGGACCCAAACAGGAACCCTTGAAGGGAGATCCTCAGCAGAATTGAACCCCATATGCCAGGGTTTGACAAAAAGTCCCACACGGTCATAAAAATATGGGCCTCCCTCAAAGACCTGGTCCCAATTTTACATGCAAGAGAAAGCCACCAAAAAGTAGCTATTACCAGCCAGCATAATATCCATATCACCTTCCACCTGCCACGAACGGCGAATCCAAGCTTCTAGAGCCGACAGGGAAATTCGGATACCAAGAAACTTGCATATCAATGCATGTTTGACCAAATAGTCCACATCATCCATTACTGCTTCCGGAGGGATAACCAACACAGGCCGATCCTGGCTACGTGGAAGGCATCCATTAACTTTATTCAACTTCGAGCTCTCTCCAACATAAAATGTCTCCTTCGCCTGTGAACTCACCCCAGGAGAAGATCCACCACCAGCTGAGGCTCCAACAAGAGTGAGACTCTTGGAAACCCCATTTGCGACCATCAAAGCCCAGCAAACGGACTCCCTCATATCCGTACGGCTGCTCCCCTGTATGTGTCGAGCGAGCAAAACCCTCTTCTGATCGATTAGAAACTTTTATGACTCGCAACTGCCCCAAGATATTATACTCGCTTGACTGTGAGAGCATAAGGGGGCTCCATTAGTTAAATTCAAGATAATGGCTATTTTAGATTTTCCAGTGGCAAAAATTTTGATTATGGCAATTTCAGAGTTATTCTCAGCTCAGGTTTAGATTTCCAGATCTAGGGTTTAAACCCGTTCCAAAAATTTTAGTTTTGAAAATATTGTTGTTTGCGTGTTTCTAGTAAATAGCAGAACACTATGAAGCCATTCATGGAAAAGACATTTACGTCTCCATGAACAAAGTCATCACCCTCAAACAGAGGTGTCACACAACTAGACACCAACGCATATGGCCATATTTCTGTTATAGTTGAATAATTGAGATTGGCAATTATAGGTGAATAACTGAGACTGGATAATGATATGTCAAAGCTGTAGTAGGTAGTGAAGTTTGAAAATGATGTCTCCGTATCCAAATCGCATCGCTTCTGCTTCCGCTACTGCAGCCTCTTTTCTAGGCCTTGCACTGAATGATCATGCATTTCATTTCCTCTAACTGACCGAAGTGTTGTCTTTCGACATGTTAGAAATCCCTTTGTACATTTGATTTGGTAGCTAATTTTAGACACTGGGCCGAGATTTGAATCATTTCGTTAACAGTTAAAACTCTTTACAAAATGAATTTATTGCTATTCCAAATTAAAAACAAATTTATAAACTGCCTCTGCTGGAGACTTTTTCAGAAAGACTTGTGATGAAAGTTAATTTCGTTCATAGTATGCCTCTATCTTTACATAGCAAATTACATTCTCTATATATCCTATGTTGAAGAACATGAGAATGCAAGCTAAAAGACTAAATTTGAACCCTGAGCTTCACCGACATGAAATCAAAGAAGTCCTAGCTATTTCTAATCACTAATAGATTTAACACAACCTAAAGATTTGAAACAAAGGGATGTTATCTAAACCTCAAGTCTTGAGTATCATCGGATTAGAACTGAAAAATGACTTCAATAATAACAAACTAAGGCCCCGTTTGTTTGCAGGAATTGGAAGTGACACTTCCTGGTTTTGGGAGTGACACTTCTCGTTTTTGCAAATCCGCTGTTTGTTTCTCTAAATTGCAATTCTGGATTTGTCAAGTAAAACCAGGTTTAGACACCAAAATGAGTGGCATCATCTTCCTACTAATAGATGGAATTAGAAATCATATCCTGGTTTTGATATAATAAGATTTTGAGTCAAATTCCAATTTCCCAAGATGCAAAACCGGGATTTCAAAACCTGATTTTGTGATAATAAGGTTTTGAGTCAAATTCCAATTCCCCAAACAAACGGGGCCTAAATTAAATCACAGATACTAAAGGCCAATGTTCTTGCTTCTTGAACTAGTTAGAACTAGAACCTGGAATTCCCCATGAACATGTAGCAGGGTTCAACTGTTCATACATACTACACAGTGTACAATTGTTTCTTCCAAAACCCCCAAATCCACACTTTTATTTTAGATGCATCAGCTTAGAACCTCCTGTCTATCATCTGTTTCTTTCCAGCAGCTATCGAAGGGATGTTGTCTGAACCTCAATTCTTGAGCATCTTCAGATTAGAACTGAAAAAGGACTTCAATAATAACAAACTAAATTAAAGCACAAATTCTTAAGGACAATGTTTCTTGCTTCATGAACTAGTTAGAACTTGAACCTAGAATTCTCCATGAACATGTAGCAGGGTTCAACAGTTCATACTACAGAGTGTAGGATTGTTTCTTCTAAAACTCCCAAATCCACGCTTTTATTTTAGATGGATTAGCTAGAACATGAACCTAGAACCTCCTGACTATCATTTGTTTCTTTCCAGCAGCTTATGAGCCTGCACACAACAATATTGCACCTAAACATGTAGGTCTTATACAATCTGTAGAATGAATGCTTCTTTATTTTCTTTGACCCTTCATATATGTTCCCACCATGAACTGGTCAAGGATGAATGTTTCTAACCATTGAAGAGGTAATGCCCATCTTGACTAGAAAAGGAATCAATAATTTAGTGTCTTTCTATGAATGTGCTTCTTTCTTAATCAGTTAATGGTCCCCCATTATTATCCTATTTGAAGTTATGATACCATAGTTGAGAACCATGTCTACCATTCTCTTTGAAAGGTGTAGGATATCACCTCCATTGCAACTCTGATCTTTGACTTGTACAAGAGACAAGCTGCTTATTCACTCCATCATGGTGAGCTTGAAAGGAACGAAAACAACCAATACAAAGAGAGATGGTCAATGAGAATTCTTTAAAAAAAAAAAATCCAAGGCTTGCAGTGATCAAATCTCGATAAGAGTCATGGATGAAAGGCCTTAAACAATTTTTTCAACCAGTCAGATCGTTTATTTCATGAGTCAGGTAACACAAATGACCGAATCTGTTGCTCTTGAACTTGTGATTGACATGAACTAAAATCATTTCTTGAAAGGTAGTTATGATTGCAGATTGCTTATTTGATAGTCTCAAAGTTTTGCTTCATTTCTGTTATACATCATGTGAATTGTGAAACGGTCTAGTTGATTACTTCATGTCATCATTATCTCACAATGATATCAATGCTTTGCAAGAATTTCAATGTGAATTGCATCCAACTATTTTAAAGGAAATGCATGGATTAGACAGTGTAACAAACTATCTATGGAAAATCCGACTGTCTGCATCGCCTTCTTTACTAGAACAAGAACAAGGACTTTGAGGTGATACATTTTGTATTTAATGGTTGTGCAAATGGTTAAACATATCAATTGTGTTGTGGTCAACAACTAAAAAAAATATTTACATTTTAACAAACAAAGGGCACACACATATTCTATCTTATTTCACGACGAGAATCCTTTTTATGGTCAGTAAGAACCATTAATTTGCAAGAAAAAAGTACATGTTATAACAATGTAACAACACAATATCTCTCCAATTTCTGTCGAACAATTGAAACCAATTGGACAGTTATCGAGCCACAATTTTCAATACATGTGATAGAAAATGAAAAAGTATCAACAAAAAATTGTGGTGAAAGTTTTTTTATTGCAACATGAAATTTATTGGTTGATGAATTTGACATTCATTCTTTAAGACTTTACATTGCACAATCACTTTGCAATGCGAGAAAACACAATAATAGTAATATAGACAATTGCATAGATGAATACATAACACAAAATTTACTTCCACTAAACACGATTACTAATTAGAAAGACTATATTATTAAATTAGCAATGCCTTATTCTGAACGTCAAATAGAAGGAGCCTGAACTTTTGACTATAATGGCTAGCAACAATATTCAATGCTAAGATATATTAATGGTGCTCAACCTCTGCACAAGTTGAACAAGTTTTCAGACTACGAGAAGGCATTGAGAAATCATACAACATTATATCATATGAAATAGAAACTACACATAAAAACTATGAATCACTTCATCGAACATATATTATTCAACCATTTAATACACAAAGGAAAACATAAACAATTTTTCAGAAAAGTAATCAAATACTACAAGAAAACAATATAAATAAAAATAGACAAAAATCATTTCATAAATGGAAAAAAATGTTGCGAAATCAACATGCAAATCACAACCTCAACATTCTCGATGTTGACAGTTATACAAATTGTGCAAAACAATTCTCACAAAACATTGATATTGCTTTAGAAAATTCAAATTTATTTAGACTACAATCGCTCTATTACACCGTAGGAGATTGTTTATTTGATACTCTAGAAGTTTTACTTCATTTTCCTTATAGTTCAACTGACTTGAGAAAAGGACTCATAGATCACTTATACTTGTCTATAGCACAACAAGATAGTGATGCACTATGTAAGCATTTAGATACAAGTTGAATCCAGATACCTTGCATGATTTGCATGGCATACAAGATGTGACTACTTATTTCACTAAAATGCAATTGTCAGCATTAACAACTATACCATATGTGGAAAGAAGGTTGCGGGGTGACACATTTTGTATACGATGGCTTTCCAACTGGTTAGACATATCAATTTCACTCTGGTCAACAAATACAAAGAAAAAATATTTACATTTCAATTTCAAAAGTGAGAAACATACATATTCTATTCTAGTTCAAGATGAAAACCCTATTTCTGGTCATTACGAACCATTAATTTGTAAAATAACTTGCATATCCTATCCAATATCAACATATTACTTATCAGATCTTTGTATCTCATTGGAAACCTATTGGGAAAATATTGCACCTAAAATGTCAATAAATAGTGTCCAAAGAAATACTCTTGCAACAATAAATTGTGGTGAAAGTCTTTTCTACACTATCGAGTACTTCATGAATAGAGAATTTGATACTCAATGTCGACGTTGTTGACTGGACTTTGTGACCGGTCTGCCAACAGAGGAGAGTTTTCACCGGGTACTGGCCAACTTTTCCTGTAAAGGTTGTCTGGAGAAATGATATTCTCCGGACCTTCAAGCACCTAAGAGTCAGGTCTCGACAATGCGGGAAGCTAAGTTAGGTGTTGCGACTATTTTGTTCGGGGGGATAGCTGGTTTTATTTTCTCATCTTCTCTAGGGATTTCAGTGAGGTGGGGTTTCCTGCAAGCATTTGGATTATCAAAGAAACTTCAAAAGAAATGCCAGGGTTAGAAGTATTCCATTCTACCTATAGTTGTGCAAATACATTTAAAACTTCAAACCCTACTCTAACATGCTACAATAAATACTAAACATATACAGAACCAACAGTTCATACATATCCAATAGCAAGGGGAAAAGAAGGTCGTTAATCTACTTAAAACATTTAAGCAAGGAACATAAGAAACATACGACACAAAAGAGTATTAACTCGAAGATCAGAACACCGACAACAACATTGTGTGAATCCTTCCTTCTTCATTAATGGTTTTCCAGCAGCACTGGTGCATACAATAATGGCTCCAAGGGAGCATCTATCTACTAAGAGCTTCTAAGAACTAAGGAGCATTGAGCTCTACAAATACAAGACATGGAATGCTGAAATGCTATAGCTATGGACTGCAAAATCATCAATTTTGTCGACCCTTGAAATGAGGTCACACTTCTTATTTATACACATCTTTGCCCTACAGTTAACCTAATCTAACTTTACACTCAATAATAAGATATGATTTTTGGTGGTAGTACTACTTGCACCATGCTACAACAACCTCAAGAAGAACAGAGGTCTGACATGTCAGAGGAATAAGACAAGAAAAGAGGTATGGAAGAATTGGCCTTGAGAAGAGAGCCATAGGGAGAATAGAAGAAATCTGATCCCCCGGGGATCGAGGCTACATGCCTCATCAATGTAAAAGAGGCTCACTATCTCCAATGAGCCAGGTGTTCAATGTTGGGGTGACGCCTTGGAAGACCATCTATCAGAACCATCCTATGAGTCGACGTGCCTTGCTGGGGTTACCCACTTTCTAACACCCTCATTAACTGCCTGATAATGACTGGTCGGCTCCGGGGAACCTAAACACGGGTCATCAAAATAATACAAAAATCTTAGATCCGGGACTCCAGGATCCAGAACCTTGCGCTCAAAGAATGCTCAAAAGAATGTACCCTGTTAGTTAAAAATCTTTAGAATCTGGAGAACCTTATTGCCCTTTGCTATTTTTAAATGCTTCCAAAACTTCGCTTATGCCATCCTCATTTATTTATTTAATTTCATCCCATCAGCCATGGATAACCTCAAGTTTCTCTTCCACTTCTTTGGCCCCATTCTAGAATTCATACACTAATTTTACGGCATCGTGTGCCCAGAGCATCATCTTGGATAATCTTGATAACCTTCCCCTGTCAAAGTCCCCGGCAAACTGATACAGGGACTCCATAAATTCATCATACTTACTGAGGACATAGCCCTCTGAGGTGCATGATCCAGTGATGAAGGGGTCGACTTGTGACACCCTTACAAAAAATGCCTTGAATAGGCCAAGCGGATACTGGGCCATAGTTACTCTCTCTTTTAGGGCCTTAACCAGTTCCTTGCATAGGTTGATTCTGAGGCCAAGTCTAGATTATTGGGCCCGAAGGGAATCATATGATTCTTCTCCCAAAATTCTCGCCTGTGTGACAGTTTCTTCTCTGGCATTGAAAACTTGATCCAACCCAACCTTCCATATCCTGTATTTTTCCATGTCTCTTTCCCACAAGATGGTGGAGGCATTCGCCTGACCAAGGAAATTACTGATTTGATAAAGATCTGAGAGCGATACCACTAAAAATTTCCTTATGGAAGCTATTTTCTCGGTGATCCATTCGTCTACAGCCTGGGCCTTCTTCTTCATGGCCCTCAGAGAATCCATGTCACCTTGTTCATGTGATAATCCAGAGGTAGAAGCTTCTGGTTGGATCTCGGCCAAGGGCTGTGTGAGTTCTGCCAGAAGTGTGAGGAAATTTGCATTGTTTTCTCTTTCCTCCTTTAAATTCTAGGTCTACTTATTGTATCAGGCTTCTATTTCCTGGGTTGCTTCTCGTAGCAAGTCCAATTCTCCCTACTTATCTCTCCTCCCCAAAGCTACCTCCATAATTGTGTAATCTTTGGCTCTTACTATTGCTGCATTTGTATCTGGGGGAGGTGTTGCGATTGTCGCAACAATGCTTCCTTCTGGACGAGTTCGGGGGGTATGGACTATCTGGGCCTTCTTAGGCTTCTTGGCTTCAACATTTTGGGCCATCATCTTGGCCAAGGAGATTGGAACACCTATTTCTACCATCGAGGCCTTTCTCTTTTTGGATTCCACTAGCCATTGCAGTAGCTACAGCAGTTTTGCTGCCAAGGCCTAGGTGCTAGGATTGCCTTCAGAATCCAGCGAGGCATTCCTGATATTTACATTGTCATCAGGATCTTTCTCCTTTTCCTATTCCCATTTCCTTTCTTTCTCTCTGGAAGCCTTAGTATTTTCCACTAGGTTGGCGTCTTCTTTTGTGATGACTGAGATTTCAGTATCAACATCTCCTTTATTTTCATGGATTTCCCCATCTTTCTCAGCATCATCTGAACCAATATGTATGTCCTCGGGGATTCTCCCATCACCCTGTTGCTGTTGTTGTATTGGTTGTTCATTGGCTTCATTCGCCATAATATCTTCCACTATTGGAACATCTTTTGGAGGTGGGTGAGGTACCTGACCAAAGTTTAATAATACGACCACAGAAACCACCTCACCGAATGTACTGTGGGGTAATTGGTCACTCAGAGTAACCAAAGGTGTTTGGAGTGTGATGGTTGGGGGTACGATTGATCCCGCAGGTCTGATTTCCCTAGTCATCAGTTTATCGTCCATTGTTTGCCTTGGTTCATCCTTGGCCTCATGGACTGGTGCTTTCTCCCACTCGTGTTCTTTCTATGTTTCCTCCCAGATTTCCTACTCTGTCGCAGCTTCTTGTTCTAGGACTTTATTTTCAATGGGTATCTCTCCTTTCTCCTGGGTGGCGATCTCTTGCACTGTGTGATCTATATCCTCATGCAGGTTCATCACCTTATCCATCCTGAAGATATCATCAAAGTCGTCATGCGGGGGATAGGTATCTGAAACATCCTCCAGTTTGGGGGAATCCAAACTGCAATCTACTAGGGGCATTTTAGGCATACCGGGGCCGGTGGCTATGCTTGGAGTGGGGATCACCCTCTGCTTATTCTTTCTTTATAATGGAACCTCGGTATCCATAATATTTGTAGATTTCTCCTCAGTGAACGTCTACCTGCTCATCATTGCGGCCAATGATGGGGATCCCACCAGGCGAGCAGATGCCATTGGAGTTACGAGGAGGCTAGAGGAAATTTGTGCACTTATTTTCTGGCTTGTCAACCTTGACGCCTCCATTTGTTCCTGTATTTGTACCATCATGGGGAGAGGACCCTTGTGAGGTACCTGGGCTAGGGTCCCTTCTTTCTCCTTCCCCTTCCTTGTGCTGGGTCCTGCAACTTCTGGGGTTGAAGCTGACCTCCAAACAATTGGTCCTTTTCGGGTGCTCTTAGAACACACCCGCTCAAAATAATTGTGACTACTTTCTATAATGGGGTGGCATACCCCTTCAATTGTTAAATCTTCCGGGGTGGCCCAATCCACCAGAGGGAGATCTAATGTATCTAACCCTTGCTCCTTATACAATGGGTCCTCCATGGGCCCGTCATCTGAAAAACCCTTCGGGAAACCCTGAAGGTCAAGGGCTTTCATCAAGCCTTTGGACATCCGCGAATGTTGGCGAGCCCAGAGATCAAAACTATTTTGGTAATCCACCCAGAAATCTTCAATATCTTCCATATGTGGTGGGGAGGCCCGGGGAAGCGCCACAACTATCTTACCCAAGGGGTCAAAATTGTTTATGGTGTGGTGGAATTCCACTAGTTCTTTAGTTCATGGTCTGCTTCCTTCACTGTGGCAAGGTTGCATGAATAGTTCCTGCAAGAGATCGGGAATGGAACATTAGTAACCTTCTTGAATATGAAGAGGGCGTGAAACTCCAAAATTTTCTGGTAGAACTCTAAAAGAATAATTCTATCCCCACAATACCAGGGAAGAAGATAGGGTTTCTCGGAGAAGCCATCACCCGAATATATGTATGCTGCTAGCATTGAATAAAGTAATTTCCATAAGTACTCACCAAATTCATCGCCTCTTGCGATAACTAGTATTCGAAGTCCTGAGTAAGTGTCAAAATATTCTAGTAAATGAAGGCATCATTTAGCCTACAAAAATTTTGAAGCTGAATTCCCACTGGACCTGGGGATAGTGATCCCATGGCATCGACTGGCATGGCTCGTTCCTAAGAATGCCCATTGTGTGCAAACCTAGAAAATCTAGTCTTTTTTGGGCCAGTGCCCATAATACGTAAGATGTTATGTGGAACTTTGAGTTCTAGAGGACAAATTTTAGCTATGTGTCCACGTGATTGGCTATGATAACCGCCCAGTTGAAGGTCTGGCTGCGGTGGTGATGCAGTAGAGAAATTAGTACATCCATGCCGAGAAATCTCGGGCATGGGGCTCTCAGAAGATCGTGCATAAAAATATAATTTTCACTTGTATACATTGTTTGAAATCCCTACGGGGAATCTCCAGCTTCATCTTTTTATAGTCCCTTTTTAGGGACTTCAGCCACTGAGTGTTGAGATATTGCCGGGAAAAGAGGGAAGCTTCCTCGAACTCTTTTAACAACTTGGAATGGGTGAGAACAATAGATCCTTTGAATTGAGGGATCCCCAGCCCTGAAGAAAAAGTAGCAGCGTCTAGATTGACAATAGTCACTGGATAGTGTAGCGGCCGGGGATTAGCTAGAAAAACAACCTAGGTGGTGGTGTTGTAGAGCATCGCCAGTTGGAGTATCTAATGACATGTAACTGATTGAATGTTTGATAATGTTAAAGTTGAAGATAATGCAAGACATTAAATCAATTAGTGGTTTGTATTGTCATCGATGTCAACTTGATATCATATGTATGGCCATGGACATAATGCCAAAGATTTTAGAGAATCAATGGAACAAAGGTTATGCTTTCAACAATGCATAAAAGTCAAGTATTCACTAAGTGACATATAACAACGATGAAGTGCACACCATCGGTAAAGGCAAAGAAGAAAAGTCACAGTGATACTCGACAAGCAGAAAATAGAGTTGCCCAACGAGTAAAAATCCAATGGTGCCCAACGGATGGTGATCTTGAAGCTGACTGGAGTCACACTGACGAAACTAACGGTTGTAACCGACGACTAATTGAAGAATTAAGCGACAGAATAGAGAGCTCAGAAAATGACAAAATATCTAGATGGCAAGAGCTAAAGATAGACTTAACTGGTATTTTTCATTGTTTTATTTGACCAGAGTTAAGTAATTGATTTAAAGCTGATTTATAAAGTTAGCATGAAGATAACTACGAGACAAATTAGGAGTTGTGCTTTAAATCAAATTGGCTAGATTGTTTCTCATGCCAAGAATAAAGAATCAAGAATCAAGAAACAGTGAATATCATGTCTATATAAGATACAAGCTTAATTCCTTTTTGAGGAAGATAAAAAGGGGATTAAGGGGAGTGAATAAAAAGAGGATGCTAAAGAGAAACTGATGAAGAACAACTTCATGCAGTACTGATCAATCAAGCTGAAAGAGAGCTAAGGAATTATGTAGACACCAAAAAATAGTAAGCACAACATCACAAAAGGGTAAAAGTATGGAACTGTGTCACACTTGGGGACCATTTGACATGTTTCGGCCAGACATACGTGGCGCACACGCGGTGCCAAGTGGCATCGATGTGGCAGAGGGGTTCTGTCCAAACCTGGTCCGACCGAAACTATTTCGGCCGAACCAGGTTCGGCCGGAACCCTCAAAATCTATATAAACACCAAAATTTGGTTAGAGCGGCTCATTTGCACTAAGCGCCTTCCACGATTTGAGGAGTGGAATAGGGGTACTTCGGCCAAAAATAGGTAGGAATTTTTTTTTTGTTTTTTTTTTAATGTTTTTTCAATGTTTTTTAATGTTTTTTAATTTTGTTATGTTAAATTAATGTAATTTTACTATTATTTGATGTTTTTTGTTTTTGTTTTGTTATTTATAATTTTGGAAAATATAAAATATTGTTTAATGTAGATTTAAATTTATTTTTTAGTTAGAATCATATGTTAGTTAGTTAGTTAATTAATTTAGTTTTATTACATGTTTCAAAACATTAGAAAAATGTTACAAAACATTAGGAAAATGTTATAAAACATTAGAAAAATGTTACAAAACATTAGGAAACTTTTACAAAACATTAGAAAAATGTTACAAAACATTAGGAAACTATTACAAAACATTAGAAAAATGTTACAAAACATTAGGAAACTATTACAAAATATTAGGAAAATGTTATTTAGTTTTAATTAATTTA
>MU224297.1:3182089-3214122 GCA_018584345.1 Thuja plicata | reverse complement strand
CAACTTTTATACAAATTCTCTCCCTATGGATATGATCTCTCCCTGTTTGGAGTAATCTGATAATGAATAGTTTATGATGATAATATGGATACATTCTCTCCCTTTGACAACAATGCCAAACAAATATCTGACATTCACTGCAAACAATTTTCTTCTATCCATAATATATTCCTTGAATTTCCCTTATCCATCAGCAATACAACAATATGCTCAGGTGCTTGTTTCTGATATATACCTTTCTATATATAGATGTAGCTTTGAAGTTAATCTTTTCCTTACATCAATCATGAATGATATTCTGATAATATATGGTTGATGCAGCCTTCAGTCCTTTACTGACTGGTAGAAATGGTTTTGACCCCTAGTCTCTTTCTTAGGTACTCAAATGTATCCTTGGGCAGTGGCTTGGTGAAGGTATCAGCCAATTGTTCTTTTGATTGCACATATTCAAGTATTACTTCTTTTTCTTGAACTTATTTGCTTAAATAATGATACTTGATGGCAATGTGTTTAGTCTTTGCATGCATGACTGGATTCTTGGAAATGTTTATTCCACTGGTGTTATCACAATAGATAATCACTGGTACTAAGATCTTCATATGCATACCTTCTAGCAATTGTTTGATCCATGCAATATTTGAGCAGTTTGCAGCAGCAGTAACATATTATGCTTCTCCAGTAGACTGAGAGATGCATCCTTGCTTTTTGCTAATCCATGTGATAAGTCTGGTACCCATAAAGAATCCTCCTCCAGTTGTGCTCTTCCGGTCATCAAGATTTCCAGCCCAATTAGCATCAGTAAACACTTTTAGTTCAAATTTTTCTTCTCTTCTATACCATAAGCCAAATTCCTTAGTATTGTTCAGATATCTTAGAATTCTTTTCACAGCAGTCATATGTGATTCCCTAGGGTTAGCAAAAAATCTAGAACCAATTCCTACTGCATGTGCAATATATGGTCTAGTGTGTACAACATACATGAGTTTTCCTATCATTGATCTATACAGAGTTTGATTTACCTATGTTATCTTGTCTTCATTTGGTAATTTGCATCTAGTAGCCATCGGTGTTCCAATAGGTTTGGAATCTTCCATCTTGAATATTTTTAGGACCTCTTTGATGTATTTGGACTATGTAATAAAAATACCTTCACTTTGTTGAATGATCTGTAGACCAAAAAAGAACTTTATCTCTCCAAACATAGACATCTCAAACTCTTTTCTCATTTCATCAGCAAATGATTTGCATAGCACATCATTGCCTCCAAATATAATGTCATCAACAAATATTTCAGCAATCAAAGTGTTAGCATTAGTATCTTCTTTCAAATAAAGATTACTGTTTTCACTAGTCCTTATGAATCCAATACTTATTAGATAGGAATGAAGTCATTCATACCAAGCTTTGAGAGCTTGTTTTAATCCATACAAGGCTTTGTGAAGTCAACATACCATGTTCCTCCCTTCTGGATCCACAAACCCTTCTGATTTTTCAATGTATACCTCTTGTTCAAGTATTCCATTTAGGAATGCAGACTTGACATCCATTTGATATACTTTGAATCCTTTATATGCAGCATAAGCAAGTAGTATTCTTACTCCTTCTATCCTAGCAATGGGTGCAAAGGTTTCTCCATAGTCTATACCTTCCTCTTGTTCATACCCCTTGCATACTAGTCTTTCTTTGTTATTTGTGACTTCTCCATTCTCATTCAGTTTGTTCCTAAATATCCATTTTGTACCAATGACATTCTTGTCATTTGGTCTTGGCATAAGAGACCATGTCTTGTTCTTCTCAATCTTCTCAATCTCATCATTCATAGCACTTATCCATTTTTCATTATCTAGTGTAGCATTGACAGATTTTGGCTCAAACTCACAAATTAAAGAATTTGAGTTTAAAGACTTACTTCTTGTTCTTGTACCAACTTTATTATCTCATATGATTTGGTCCTCTAGATGGTTCCTTCTTGCATATCTTGCAAGTATAGGTACAACTCTTTGTGTATCAGCTTGATCTTCATTACCTTGCACATTATTTTGATCATTATCCTGACCGTCGGTAATAGCATTCTAACCATCGGTTGCAACATTCTATTATTCTATATTTAAGCATTGTTGCTCAGGTAGAGTTATGGGTTCTTCACAATATACAAACTTGTTGTAGTCTTCTGGTTCTTTTGTGCTTTCCAGCTCATTCTTTTATGTAGATTCATCAATCTTCACATTTGCACTGTCAACTATTTTGTTAGAAGCCTTGATTAGACATTTAAAAGCTTTCCTCTTGGTAGAATACCCTAGAAAAATACCTTCATCACTTTTGGCATCAATCTTTCCATTTCTATCATCCTTTAAGACATAACATTTACTACCAAATATTTTGAAGTAACTTACATTGGGTGTTTTACCATACCATAGCTCATAAGGAATCTTCTTTGTGTCCTTCTTCAATTGTACTCTATTAAGTGTATAAACAATAGTGCTAACAGCTTCGCTCCAAAATATTTGGGTGATGTCCTTCTCTATCATCAGTGTTCTTGCACAATCAACTATTGATCTATTCATTCTCTTAGCAATCCCATTTTGCTGTGGTGTTCTTGGTGTAGAAACCTGTCTGTTTATACCATGCTCATTAGAGAAATTAGTGAATTCATCTGATATAAATTCTCCTCCTCTATCTGATCTTAAACATTTTAGATCCTTACCACTTTGTTTTTCTACCATAGCCTTATACCATTTAAACATCTTGAATGCTTCAGATTTTTCTTTTAGAAACATGTCTGTCATCATTCTAGAGTAATCATCAACAAAGAGAATAAAGTATCTATCTCCATAATAACTCTTTGTCCTCATAGGTCCACATAAATTAGTATGAACTAATTCTAGAATATCATCAGATGGATGGTCTTTTCTTTTGAAACTAGACTTTGTCATTTTACCTTTTTGACAGTTTTTGCACATGATGTTGTCTGGCTTTGTCATCGTCGGTAAGCCTCTTACACTTCTTCTTTTACTTATTTTCATCATGTTGTCAAAATTAACATGACACAATATTTTGTGCCACAACCACATGTTTTCATTTCTAGTCATTAAGCAAGTGGGATTAGTATCATTTAGATAGAATAAGTTACCTTTGGTCTATTCATCGGTACCAATAAGTTTTCCTGATTCATTGAAGATCTTTGCCTTCTTGTTCTCAAATGCTACTCTGTGACCTGAATTATTCAGCTGTGAAACACTCAATAGATTATAATTCAATCTTTTTACCCAATAAGAATTTTTATATTTAATTAGGTTATTTAGCATTATTGTTCCTTTACCTTCAACTAGACAAGGTGTATCATTTCCCATTCTTATTGTACCACCATTATAGTATTCAAAAGTGTTAAAATTTTCTTTGTCACCGGTCATATGGTGAGTGCAGCCACTAACTATAATCTAGATATCATTCTTTCTAACCTTATATATGAGTGTAGTTTCTTCATACCTTTCATCTTCATCTGAATCATCCTTCACAGCTACAAATAGCATCTCGATGCCATCATCAGGTTCGGTGTCAGTATCTTCATCTTTTCAACCAGCTAGGTAGCTAGCCTTCTTGCCTTTATCCTTTTAGTCTCAGGTATGCTTTCTTTCTGATCATCGGTAACCTCTATAATCTTTGTTATCACCTCTATTAGACTTCTTCTCAAAAGATCTTTTATCACTTCTATCATCTTTTCTTCTGTTAGGAAATCTAGCAGCAAAGTCTCCAATTTCTTTACAACTAAAGCATACAAGTGGTAACTTGCCTTTGTATTTACCTTTTCCTCTTTGTATTCTTCTGGCCATAAGTGCTTCTATTTCATCTAGATCTTATTCTTGTCTTTCACTTTCACTATCCCTTCTAGATGAGGATCTATGATTGGATTTGCTTATTTTCATAGAAGACTTAAATGCAAACTCTAAACTTGGTAAGACACTATTGTCAAAGTTATTCATCTCAAATGAAATCAGTCTACCAATTAGGCTATCAAGAGTAACTGTATTGTTTGCTACTGCTCTCATTTCTTGAATAGTAGAGACTCTAATAGCAAATATAGGCAATAAGCTTCCTAAGATTTTACTTATCACTATCTCCTCTTCAAGTGTACCTCCAACACCTCGTATAGCATTGATTACTTCTTTTATTCTTGTGTTGTACTATGTGATTTTTCCACCTTTTTTCATTCTGAGATCATCAAACTTTCCTCTAAGGATTTCTACCTTGGCTCTCAGAAGAATTGTATCACCTCCATGTACAAGCTTTAGTTTGTGCCAGATTTTCTTTGCAGTTTTGCAATCCTTGACATCTTCGAAATCAACATCAGAGAGTGAGGAAGAAAGCTCTATAACCATGTAGTTATGCTCATGCTTCACTCTCAATTGATCTATTGTCAATGGTCCTATAGGAAACACATATTCAGTATCTAATTATTGAGTAATATCATTGCCAATACATGATAAGTGGAGTCTTATCCTCCTTCGCCATGAAGAAAATTTGTCTTTGTTCAATTTGGGTGCATCTCGTCTGTTCATCTTGTGATCTTTACTTAGGTCTTGAAACCTTCCTTCGAAGCACACAAGCTCTGATACCAATTGTTAGAAATAACTGATAGGGGGGTGAATCAGTGGCCTCAAATTTTTATCCTTTAAACTTTAATCCACCAATGAATAAACCTCAAATTATTAAGTTCCTACAAGATGCGTGCCTTGAAAGACTTGAAATAATTAACTATCTGTCGGTTTACCTTGTCTGTCCTTATTCTCCTTGATTACCGATAAGCAGTAAAACTTATTTACTGATACTTAGTAAATATGCATAGTATACCAATCAATCTAGAAATGCATATGTGAAATGTAAAACAATAAAGTAATAAACCATACACACATAACACATGGATTTTAATGTGGAAACCCTATTAAGGGAAAAAGCCACTAGGACCGGTACCCCAAATTTTCACTCTTCTGAAGTGAGCCCTGTTAGGAGCCAACCCTTTTAAAGGTTACAAACACACTGTTAAGTGCGACCTTGTTAGAGGATTATATACATATAGGTTGTCACTTAGTATCTGGCATCTATTTTGCTACCATCCTTGAATCAACCTCTTTCTTAGACTGTCAATAGGCTTTAGGCAAATCTTGCTACCATCCTTGAATCAACCTCCTTTTTAGGCTGTCAATAGGCTTTATGCAAATTCAATGCTACTTTCATGAATCAACCTTTTTGGTAATCTGTTAGGATATACCTCAATTATAGAAGACTGTTAAGTCCTACTCTGCTAAGAGATTTGATGCTTCAATGGTTAAACTCAAACACTATGACCTGTTTCTAATGCAACTTTAAATTGCAGATTTTCAGATCTATTTAAGTACAATACCTCTCTAATCAATGTATCAATTCAATTCCTATGTGCTCCACACTTTTTTCTCTATGATGTTGTGCTTCACTATTCGTCGGTGTCTGCAGAATTCTTTAGCTCTCCCTCAGCTTGATTGATTAGGACTATATGAAGTTTATCCTTCACCAGTTTCTCTTCAGCATTGTCTTTCTATTCACTCCCCTTCCATGTATCTGATTGCTTGCTAAAATAAATTATGCTTGTCTCTTATATAGACATGATATTCCTTAATTCATGATTCTTGATTCTTGATTCTTGGTGTGAAAAAAAATCTAGTCAAATTGATTTACGGCTTTAACTCCTAATTTATATCGTAGTTATCTTCTTGCCAACTGTATAAATCTTCTTTAAATCAATTACTTAACCGTGGTTGAATAAAAAAAAAAAAACAACCAGTTAAGTCTATCCTTAAGCTCTGCCAGCTAGATATTTTTTTGTTTTCTGAACTCTGTGTTTTGTTGGTCATTTCTACAGTTCGTTGTCGATGACAACTGCTAGTTCCATTGGTGTAACTCTAGTTAGCTTCGGCATCTCCATCCGTCAGGAAACTCTATTTTTAGTTCGTTGAGAATCCTGTGATTCTGCTTCATCAGGCAACATTGTCTCCTGCTTGTCGGGCATTACTGTGACTTTTTCTCTACCTTTACCGATGGTGTGCACTCCATCGGTGTTGTCTGTCACTTAGTGAATACTTGAATTTTATGCATTGCTGAAAGCATAATCATTGTTCCATTGATTCTTTGAATTCTTTGGCATTATGTACATGACCGTACAGATGATATCAAGTTGACATCAATGACAATACAAACCATTAACTATTTTAATGTCTTGCATCATCTTCAACTTAACATTATCAAACATTTAATCAGTTACATGTCATCACATGATGACCTTCTCTAGAGTGGCATAGTTCACCTTGGAATGAGAGCCAGTGTCATGCAATCTGCACTATTTATTCATGGGCTGGAGTTTTGTGATTGGCATGAAGTGAGAAGGTCCATGACCACACTAAGTGGTGTTTTGGTTCAGAGGAGGACCACCAATATTATCATTGTTGGTCCATTATTGTTGGTTGGGCCGAGTCCCTTTGTTTTAGTTCCTTCCTCTGGTATTGGTATTTCATTGGCTAGAGAAGACATTCCCTCTCTGGAAATTCAAGTTGTCGGGTGCAAAAGACCCCGCCTTGAGTTGTCCCATGTCCATAGTCAGTGAGGATAATAATCGCCGAAGGGATTCAACCTCAGCGGACAATTGGGTGTTCGCGTCACAATGTGATAGCTGTTGTTGTTGATTCCTAGGGAAAGCGACAGTAGTTACTGGAGTCAAGGGAGGAAATCCTCCAGCCACAGGCGACTGGAGGAAAGGCACTCTGGAGGGTTGTGCCTGTGGTTTTTGCATTTTCTATGACTGGTCCCAGGGTACAAAGTTTAGACCCAATATTTTCTGGGTTTTTGATGGATAAACATACCGGGCCTACTGGTCTATCAGCAGTGGCAGGGGAGTTGTGGCCATCATAGGGGCACCCATTACCTAATTAGGGTTGTATCCCCTAGCGTAGGAAGTTCCACCAAGTATCATGTTGAAAGGCGTGCTCTGCCCAATCTTGCTCGGGGCTTTGTTCAAACCACAAGACAACTCCAAGGCTAGGTTGTAAACCTTTTCCAGAGTATCTTGGATAGTGGAGGTGGTAGTACTCCATAGGAAAGTGGCAATGAAAGGGTCCATTACGTTAAGGTAAGTCTATGTGGTCATTTTCATGGATGGGATGAAGGGGCCTGTGCACCGCTTCAAGGCGTGTTGGAATCGGTTATTAAATGTTGCAAGGGGTTCATTCAGTTCCTTCTTTATGGAGATGAACTGGCTATGGAACCATGTTGAGTCCACGTGTACATAGAAGGAAGCCAAAAAGGCATCCTCCATATCCTGCCTAATATTGAAGGAGTTGGTGGGCAGTTTAAGGTACCAGTTCAACTCATTATGCCCTAGGGACAAAGGGAACATCTGTGTCACAATGTTGTGATGTTGGATCTGGTGTCATTTCATGGCATCTTTGTATCCCTACAGATGCTCTTCAATGGTTTGTGAGCCTAAGTGCTCATATCAGGGACAGATCTTCTCTAGATGTGAAGGAAGATCTTTTGTAGCACTAGGAAACTACCCCATTGGGGACCCGATGTTTCCAAAGTATGCAACCATCAGTGGTGCTAGATTTTAAGTAGGTGGAGCATTAATCCCCGAGATTGTCTTAGAGGCTTGGGCATTTTGAGAAGTAGTGGATCCCAAGACAATAGAAACTGGTTTTTTGGATTTTGAGGTCCTTTTCTTTCAAGCTGGAGGCTCAAGTTCAACAAACCTTCTGGGATTGGGAGCTGATCTAAGGACTCTTTTGGATCTTGCAGGTGAAAAAGATCCAATCCCACTAAAGGTCTGATTCCTAAAACTATGGCTTGGGGAACCCTTACGAGGTGTAAAGTCAAAATCCTCAGAAGGGGACGAGCTCATGCCCTCCTTCTAGCACCAGTTTCTATTGACGGGACTTTGTGACCGGTCTGCCAATAGAGGAGAGTTGTCACCAGGTACCAGGGTACCAGCCAACAAAATCAACAGTTCATACATATCCAATAGCAAGGGGAAAAGAAGGTCATTAATCTACTTAAAACATTAGAGCAAGGGACATAAGAAACATACGGCACAAAAGAGTATTAACTTAGAGATCAGAACACCAAGAACAACATTGTGTAAATCCTTCCTTCTTCATTAATGGTTTTCCAGCATCATTGGTGTGTACAATAATGGCTCCAAGGGAGCATCTATCTACTAAGAGCTTCTAAGAACTAAGGAGCATTGAGCTCTACAAACTACAATACATGGAATACTGAAATGCTATAGCTATGGACTGCAAAATTATCAATTTTATTGACCTTTGAAATGAGGTGGGACTTCTTATTTATACACATCATTTCCCTAAAGTTAACCTAATCTAACTTTACACTCAACAATAAAATATGATTTCCAGTGGTCGGTACTACTTGCACCACGCTACAACAACCTCGAGAAGAGAAGAGGTCTGACATGTCAGAGGAATAAGACAAGAAAAGAGGTATGGAAGAATCTGTTAGAGATTTGATTCTGTTTAGTTGATTAATTGTATGTTTTTCATTGGTGACAACATATAATACACAGTAGTAATTCTGCATGTACTTATCAAAATGATTTACAAGAAGACTTGTGTGGTAAGATACATGTTTTTGACATGTTTATTATGTTATGTTCATACACATAGATCCAGATATGATGTTTCAGTCAAGTTGTGTAATTCTATTATTGGCAGTTACAGTTCTGAAAGTGTCTATACAGAGCCAATGTATTTGATGTATTTCTTGAGTTGCACCTATCTTCAGGATATGCATGATTATATTCATGGTTAGTTATGATTTAACTATCTTCAGTTAAACACGCCTATCACATTACATCAAGATCATGTTGTTTGAGTTGATTTGGTGAAGCCAACTTAGTGAAGTGTCGCGTTTATTCAGTTTATACTTGCACGGTTGTAATTATGCTTGCGTGCTTAGTAGAGCCGACAAGGATGTTATGAAGAGTTGTCTTACAGGACCCATGATCTCATACTTTGAGAAAGATACTTATAGCAAGTCAATTATGATACGCTAAGTGTGAATGATATGAAAAGTAACAGAAGATGTATAGAGTAGAATATCAGATGTGGTTCATTCATCAAGAGTCTATGTGAAGAAGAAGTGAAATATTGTAATACACTGGAACTGATCTAGATAGTAGGTCTACTCTACATTTCATCATTAGATATAGCACATATCTGTTATACAGAAGGTTGTAGCCTTCACCATTAAGCAGTGAGATTTTGGACAGTGAGTCCACCACCCCTAACAAGGTTATTTGTAAAAGACTCCTAATACGGTCCAGCCCTTAACCAGGTAACTATACTTATTGTATTGTAAAGTACAACTCCTAACAATGTTGAAATATATTCTAACATGGATTACTATAAAAAAGTATAGCTCATTGTGGGTGCTAATTCCCATCGGGGTTTTTACCATTTGGTTTCCCCGTAATCAAATTGTGTGTTGTGTACTGTGTTATCTTATTAAGCATTTACTTTGTTGTATTCTGAAGTTAAAGAAAAAAAAGAATTAAAGTTATGGATAACTGATTCACCCCCCCTCTTAGTTATCCTTTGGGACTATTCTAACAATTGGTATCAAAGCCAAGTGCCTTGGAGAAGAAGTCTAATAGCTTAAGGTAGACCAGATGTCTTACTTCAGAAAAGAAAGCCCTAAGTTCGATGGAGAAAATTATCTGGATTGGAAAAAAAAATGATTACACATCTACAGTGTGTTGGCTTTGAGACCTTTTAAATTGCTACACAAGAAGTTGTAATTCCATCTCTGAAAGACCTTGCAAAGGATGATGCTACTAATAGACAAAAAGAAACATTTACCAATAATGCTATTGCTAAAGAAGCCCTAATCAGTGCCTTATCTGACAGTGAATTTTCTGAGATTAAGAAAATTGACAGAGAATATACCATATGGAAGTATTTAGAAGATATGTTTGAAGGAAATATTCAAGAAAAGAATGCACACAAGAAGACATGGAAAAAGAAATACAACAGTCTTGAGATGTTACCTGAAGAAAACATTAGAGCTTACAATCAAAGCATAAATAAGCAGTCTCTGGAATCAAAAACAATGGTGGAGAAATATCAAAAGAAGACATAATGGACAAGTTGCTAACTACTTTAACATCAGACTATGAAAACAAGATAAGTATTCTAGAGGAAACCATGCAATTCTCACAAGACTTCAAGAGAGAGACTTTGATCAGCAAAATCTTTGCATTTGAGATATCAAGATTGAAGACTGAACTTAAAAGTGAAACAACTTTCAAAGCCTCTGTACATGGTAAGAAATCCTTACACATTTCCAGTCATAATGAGAAAGAAGAAGTTGATGAAGAACTAGAGGAAATCATTGCTATGATTGATAAAAGAGAAAAAAAAGGAAAAGGGAAATATGAAGGACAACTTCAATTCAAATGATTTTCATGTAACAAGATTGGTCACTTTGCATCTAAGTGTCCCACAAGAGTAAGGAAGTTTAGATCTGATTACAAACCCAAATATAAGAAGGAATGATATCATGCTGAAGAAGGTGTAACTGATGAAGATTTAGGAGAAGATGAAATTGGATCCGTTGCCCTTAGTGACATGGAAGGGTTTCTTGAGGAAATGGACATTGCAGATGAAAAGGAAGAACAAGAGTTAGCCTTAATTTCCAAAGCAGACATCAGAACTGATTGGATCATTGACAGTGGATGCTCCCATCATATGATAGGTGACAATGATAGATTTGTTAATTTAGACAAATACAAAGGCAGTATGGTTAGATTTGGATACAACACTCCTAAACCTATCATAGGCAGAGTTTCTATCACTTTGGATGGAAAGAACAAGACAAATTATGTTCTATATGTTGATGAATTACATCATAACTTGCTGAGTGTTGGATAGCTACTTGACAAAGGTTATCATCTAGAGTTCAAAGACAACAAGTGCATCATTAACAACAAGGATGGAGACCTGATTGCATCAGGCTCCAAAACAAAAGGTAATGTGTTTTAGCTCAATTCTGATGTAAGTTGTTTTGTTGAAAAAGTAGATGACAGTTGGTTATGGCACAAGAGACTATGTCATATCAATTTTGATAACATAGTAAAGATAAGTAATGTCAAGGAAGTCAGAGACCTTCCTAGTATTGCAAGACCAGTTGACACAATATGCAGGGAATGTGTTATGGGTAAGCATGTAAGGAGTTCTTCCAGAAGCAAGCAAAACTCAGCTAAAAACAAATTGGACTTAGTACACACAGACTTATGTGGCCCTACTCAAACAAGATCATATTATGGAGAAAGGTATTTCATTTCATTTTTTGATGACTATTATAGGATGATGTGGGTTGCATTCTTAAAGGAGAAATCTGAAGCTTTTGAGAAGTTTAAAATATTCAAAGCTAAGGTTGAAAATGAATCTGGACTAAAACTGAAATGCTTAAGATCAGATAGAGGATGAGAGTTCACCTCTGACTAGTTCTATGATTACTGTGAGGAACATGGAATTAAAAGACAATTGAGTGCCCCTAGAACCCCTCAGCAGAATGAGATTGCAGAAAGGAGAAACATGATTATTCTTGATACAGTGTGCACTATGATGATTAAAGAAAAAGTTGTGCACACCTACTGGAGAGATGTAGTGAATACAATAGTGTATACTATCAACAAAACACAATTAAGACCAGGCACAGATAAGACACCCTATGAAATTTGGTTTGGTAATGTACCTACGGTAAAGTATTTTAGAATCTTTGGCAGCAAGTGCTATGTCAAGAGAGATGATGGTGTTGGTAAGTTTGATGCCATAAGTGATGAAGGTATTTTCCTTGGTTACTCTACAAAAAGAAAAGCATATAGATGTTTTAATTTGAGATTGAAAAAGGTAATTGAAAGTACTCATGTAAAAATTGATGAAAATTTTATGGTTCAAGATAGATACTATGAATATGTAGCTATGATTGAAGATGAACCCAGGCCTAGAAGCAAAGATACTGTTATTGAAGAAATGTTTGATTGCATTGATGTCTCATGCAATGACCCTTAATTAAACAGAGAAGAATCACAAATTACAGAAGAAGAAGTCACACCTAAGGTTCCAAAATTCACATCTAGATACCACTCTAAAGATGATATCATGAGAGATCAGAGCAGCAGTGTTTTGACCAGATCAAAAGAAAAAAGTCTGGCAATGGATGAAGAGGTGTGTTTACTTTCACAGATTGAACCTTTAAGTGTTGAAGACGCTTGTAATGATTTTGATTGGAAGAATGCAATGAAAGAAGAATTAGATCAGATAATTAAAAATGATACATGGGAATTGCTCCCTAGACCCAGTGACAAAAATGTGATTGGAACAAAGTGGGTATTCAAAAACAAGATGAATGAAGATGGTACAGTAGTTAGAAACAAAGCAAGACTGGTATGTAAAGGATATGCATAGAGAGAAGGAATAGACTACACTAATACATTTGCCCCAGTGAGCAGACTGGAAGCCATTAAATTTTTTTTGGCAATGCAACATTCAAAGACTTTAAAGTTTTTCAAATGGATGTAAAATCAGCTTTTCTAAATGGCGACTTGAATGAAGAAGTCTACATAGAACAGCCTGAAGGATTTAATCTTTTGGATGAACCAGACATGGTATGCAGATTGAAGAAAGCACTCTATGGTCTTAAACAGGCCCCAAGAGCTTGGTATGAGAGACTTGATGGTTATCTTACCAAGATTGTATTCAAGAAAGGAGCAGCAGATTATAACCTATTCACAAGAGAGACACCTAATGGATTATTATTAGTTGCCATATTTGTTGATGACATTATCTTTGGAGGTAATGACAAGCTCAGTACAACATTTGCAAAAGAAATATAGAATGAATTTGAAATGAGCATGATTGGTCCTATAAAATACTTTTTGGGACTAAATGTAAAGCAAACAAATAAAGGTATATTCATTAATCAGTCAAAATATGTGAAAGAAATACTAAAGACCTTCCAGATGGAAGACTATAAGCCAGTATGCACTCCCATGATAACAGGAAGCAAAATTTCAAAAGATGATGATTCCACAGCAGTTGATAAGATATTGTATAAATCTATGAATGGTAAACTCATTTATCTAACTCAATCTAGACTTGACATATCTGATGTAGTTGGCATTGTTGGAAGATTTGCAGCTGAACCCAAGTAGAATCACCTGATGGCAATCAAGAGGATATTCAAATATCTAAAGGGAACTATAGACTATGGTTTATGGTATCCTAAATCAGAGAATGTAAAACTTCATGTGTATACAGATGCAGATTGGGCTGGATGTATTGATGATAAGAAAATCACTTCAAGAAGAGAAGTATTTCTTGGAGATAGGTTGGTTTCTTGGATAAGCAAGAAGCAGAACTGTATTTCCCAGTCAACAATAGAAGCTGAATATGTTGCAGCAGCACTGAATTGTTCAACCATGGTTTTGATAAGGCAGATGGTTAAATACTTTGGCATTTAGGTTGATTATCCTATTGTTATTCACTATGATAATACTAGCACTATAAACATGTCTAAGAACCCTGTGATGCACGCAAAGACAAAACACATAGAGATCAAGTACCATTTTTTAAGAGAAAAGGTTGCAGACAAAGAAGTGAAATTGGACTATGTAAGCACCAAAGAATAGTTGGCAGACATTTTCACAAATCCCTTATCAAATGATACTTTTGAGTATCTTAGGGAAAAGTTGGGAGTAATTCGCTCTCCTGAGTCTGTTTAGAAGAAGCAGCAAGAACATCAGTCATTAAGTGACTGATGAATGGTTGACCTACTTCTGGAGTAGTACCTGTGCCTAAAGATCTATGGTGCCCTTTTCCATTGATGTCAAAGGGGGAGTATGTACTAAGGGGGAGCATATACTCTGGGGGAGTATATACATGGAAAA
Source organism: Thuja plicata (assembly GCA_018584345.1). Lineage (NCBI taxonomy): Eukaryota > Viridiplantae > Streptophyta > Pinopsida > Cupressales > Cupressaceae > Thuja > Thuja plicata. Next base: position 3,200,135 of record MU224297.1, on the reverse strand, counting down.
AAAACACAGTTAGAGGAACTGTAGCAATATAGAGAAATCCTTGATGAGGATATTGAGAAGATTGTAAAAGAAAGAGGACACCATCAATAGAAGATGTTTTTGATATCATATGTTGCCATCAATGTCAAAGGGGGAGATTGTTGGAGATTTGATTCTGTTCAGTTGATTGATTGTATGTTTGTCATTGGTGACAACATATAATACACAGTAGTAATTCTTCATGTACTTATTAGAATGCTGACATGAAGACTTGCGTGGTTAGATACATGTTTTTGACATGTTTATTATGTTATGTTCATACACGCAGATCCAAATATGATGTTTCAGTCAAGTTGTGTAATTTGGTTATTGGCAGTCATAGTTCTAGAAGTGTATCTGTATAGAGCCGACGTATTTGACATGTTTCTTGAGTTGCACCTATCTTCAGGATATGCATGAATATATTCATGTTTAGTTATGAGTTAACTATATTCGGTTAAATGTGCCTATCATATTACATCATTATCGTGTTGTTTGAGTTGATTTGGTGAAGCTGACTTAGTGAAGCATCATGTCTATTCAATTTATACTTGTGGGGTTGTAATTATGCTTGCGTGCTTAGTAGAGCTGAAAAGGATGTTATGAAGAGTTGTCTTACAGGTCCCATGATCCCATACTTTGAGAAAGATACTTATAGAAAGTCAATTATGATACACTAAGTGTGAATGATATGAAAAGTAACATAAGATGTACAAAGAAGAATATCAGATGTGGTTCATTCATCAAGAGTCTATGTGAAGAAGAAGTGAAAGATTGTAATACACTGGAACTGATCAAGACAACAGGTCTACTCTATAGTTCATCATCAAATATAGTGCATATCTGTTATACAGAAGGTTGTAGCCTTCACTATTAAGTAGTAAGATTTTGGACAGTGGGTCCACCACCCCTAACAGGGTTATTTGTAAAAGACTCCTAATAGGGTCCAACCCTTAACTAGGTTACTATACTTATTGCATTGTAAAGTACAACTCCTAACAGGGTTGAAATATCTTCTAACAAGGATTATTATAAACAAGTATAGGTCATTGTGGGTGGTAATTCCCACCAGGGTTTTTACCATTTGTAATCATATTGTGTGTTGTGTACTGTGTTATCTAATTAAGCATTTACTTTGTTGTATTCTGAAGATTAAAAAGATAAATAATTAAAGTTATGGATAACTGATTCACCCCCACCTCTCAATTATCCTTTGGGACTATTCTAACAGAATTAGCCTTGAGAAGAGAGCTAGAGGGAGAATAGAAGAAAACTGATCCCCTAGGTATTGAGGCTACATGCCTCATCAATGTAAAAGTGGCTCACTATCTCCAATGTGCCAGGTGTGCAATGTTGCAGTGGTGCCTTGGAAGACCATTTGTCAGAACCATCCTGTCAGCTGACATGCCTTGCTGGGGTTACCCACTTTCTTGCACCCTTATTAATTTCCTGATAATGACCGGTGATCTCTAGGGAACCTGGACATGGGTCATCAAAATAATACAAAACTGCTAGATCTGGGACTCCATGATCTGGGAGCTTGCGCTTAAAGAATGAAAGAATGCTCAAAAGAATGTACCATGTTGGTTAAAATCTCTGAAATCTAGAGAACCTTATTGCCCTATGTTATTTTTAAATTCTTCCAAAACTTGGCTTATGCCATCCTCATCTATGTCTTTAATGTCGTCCCATCAGGTACAGATAACCTCAAGTTTTTCTTCCACTTCTCTTGGCCTCATTCCAGAATTCATCCATAAATTTTATGCCATCGTGCGCCTGAAGAATCATCTTGGATAATCTTGATAACCTTGCCCTATCAAAGTCCCCGATAGAATGATAGAGGGACTCCATAAATTCATCATACTTACTGAGGACATAGTCCTCTAGGGTGCATGATCTGGTGATGAAGGGGTTGACTTGTGACACCCTTACTAGAAATGCCTTGAATAGGCCCAATGCATATTGGGACATAGTTACTTTCTCTTTTAGGGCCTTAACCAGTTCCTTGCATACCTCAATTCTAAGGCCAAGTCTAGAGTACTGGGCCTAGAGGGAATCATATGATTCTTCTCCTAAAATTCCCACCTTTGTGACGGTCTCTTCTCCAGTGTTTAAAACTCATCCAACCCGGCCTTCCATATCTCATATTTTTCCATGTCTCTTTCCCACAAGATGGTGAAGGCATTCACTTGACCAAGGAGATAACTAATTTGATAAAGATCTAGGAGCGATACCACTAAAAATTGCCTTAGGGCAGCTATCTGATTGGTGATCCATCCATCTACAGCCCAGGCTTTCTTCTTCATGGCCCTTAGAGAATCCACATCACTCTATGTAAGTGGTAATCCGGAGGTAGAAGCTTTCGGTTGGATCTTGGGCAGTGGCTGTGTGAGTTCTGCCAGAAGTGCGAGGAGATTTGCAATGTTTTCTCTAACCTCCTTTAACTTCTGGGTCTTCTTATCGTATCGGGATTCTAATGCCTGAGTTGCTTCTCATAGTAGGTCCAATTCTCCCTGCTTATCTCTCCTCCCCAGAGCTACCTCCATAATTGTGTAATCTTCAGCTCTTACTGCCGCTGCATCTGTATTTGGGGGAGGTGTTGCAAGTGTTGTAGCAGTGCTTCCTTCTGGACCAGTTTGGAGGGTGTGGACTATCTGGGCCTTCTTAGGCTTCCTAGCTTCTACATTTTGGGCCATCATCTTGGTGAAGAAGAGTGGAACACCTGTTGCTATCATTGGGGCCTTTCTCTTTTTGGATTCCACCAGCCATTGCGGCAGCTAGGGAAGTTTTGCTGTCGAGGCCTGGGTGTTAGGATACCCTTTGAAATCTGGTAGTGCATTCCAAATATTTACATTGTCATCAGGCTCTATCTCCTTTTCTTTTTCTTGTTCCCTTTCTCTCTCTTTGGAAGCCTCAGTATTTTCCTCCAAGTTGGCATCTTCTTCTGTGATGACCGGGATTTCTTCTCCGCCAGTATAAACATCACCTATATTTTTAGGGATTTCGTCATCCTCAACATTAGCTAAACCAATATGTATGTCCTTGGGGATTCCCCCATCACCCTACTGCTATTGTTGTATTGGTTTTTTGTCAGCTTCATTCACCAAAATATATTCCAATATTGGAACATCTTTTGGAGGTGGGTGAGTTACCTGGCCAAAGTTTAACAGTGTGGCCGCAGAAAATATGTCGCCAAACGTAATCTAGGGAAATTGGTCACCCAGAGTAACCAAAGGTGTTTGGAGCGTGATGGTTAGGGGTACGGTTGATCCTATGGGTCCATTTTTCATAGTCATCAGTTTCTCATCCGTTGTTTTCCTTGGTTCATCCTCTACCTCATGGAGCGGTGCTTTCTCCCACTCAGGTTCCTTCTGTGTTTCCTCCTGGATTTCCTACTTTGTGGTAGCTTCTTATTCTGGGACTTCCTTTTTAGCGGGGATCTCTCCTTTTTCTTGGGTGGTGATCTCTTCCACCGCATGATCTATATCCTCATGCAGGTTCATCAGCTCATCCATCCTGAAGATATCATCAAATTTATCATGCAAGGGAGAGGTATCTAAAACATCCCCCAGTTTGGGGGAATCCAAACTGACATCTACTAGGGGCATTTTAGGCACACCGGGGCTAGTAGCTATTCTTGGAGTGGGGGACACCCTCTACTTTTTCTTTCTTTCTAATGGAACCCCGGTATCCAGAATATTTGCAGATTCCACCTCAACAAATGTCTGCCTGCTTATCATTGCCGCCAATGTCAGGGATCCCGCTAGGCGAGTAGATGCCATTGGAGTTACGAGGAGGCCAAAAGAAAGTTGTGCACTTATTTTCTAGATCATCAGCCTCGACACCTCCATTTTTTCCTGTATTTGTGTCATCATGGGGAGCGGACCCTTGGGAGGTACCTGGGTTGGGTGCCCTTCTTTCTCCTTCCCCTTCCTTGTGTTGGGTCCTGTGGCTCTGGGGTTCGAAGCTAACCTCCAAACAACTGGTCCTTTTCGGGTGCTCTTGGGACACACCCACTCAAAATAATTGTGACTACTTTCTATAATGGGGTGGCATACCCCTTCAATTGTTAAATCTTTCAGGGTGGCCCAATCCACCAGAGGGAGATCTAATATATTTAACCCTTTCTCCTTATATAATGGGTCTTCCATGGGCCCTTCATCTGAAAAACCCTTCAAGAAACCCTGAAGGTCGAGTGCTTTTATCAAGCCTTTGGACATTTGTGAATGTAGGTGGGCCTAGAGATCAAAACTATCTTGGCAATGTGCCTAGAAATCTTAAATATCTTCCATATGTGGTGGGTAGGCCCATGGAAGCGCTAGAGCTATCTTACCCAAGGGGTCAAAATTGTTTCTCGTGTGGTGGAATTCCACAAGTCCCAAACTCTTTAGTTCATGGTCTGCTTCCTTCGCCATGACAAGGTTGCAAGAATAGTTCCCGTAAGAGATCGGGAACATAACATTGGTAACCTTCTTCAATGTAAAGAGGGCGTGCAATTCCAAAATTTGTCGGCAGAACTCTAAAAGAATAATTTTATCCCCCCAATACTGGGGAAGAAGATAGGGTTTCTAAGAGAAGCTAGTCACCCGGATATATGTATGCTACTAGAATTGAATAAAGTAATTTCTTTAAGTACTCACCAACTTCATCGCCTCTTGGCATAACCGATATCCGGAGTACCGAGTAAGTGTCAAAATATTCTAGTAAATGAAGGCATCATTTACCCTACAAAAATTTGGGAAGCTGAGTTCCCACTGGACTTAGGGATAGTGATCCCATGGCATTGAGTGGCCTGGCCAGTTCCCGAGAATGCCCATTGTTTGCAAACCCATAAAAGTTGATCTTTGTTAGGCTAGTGCCCATAATACATAAGATGTCATGTGGAACTTTGAGTTCTGGAGGACGCCTTTGAGTTCATGATTGGCTATGATAGCCACCCAGTTGAAGGTCTAGCTATGAGTGGTAATGCAGTAGAGAAAGTAGTACATCCATGCCAAGAAATCCTAGGCATGGGGCTCTCCGAAGATCTTGCATAAAAGTATAATTCCCACTTGTATACATTCTTTGAAATTCCCATGGGGAATCTCCAGCTTCATTTTTTTATAGTCCCTTTTCACGGACTTCAGCCACTGGGTGTTGAGATATTTCCAGGAAAGGAGGGAGGCTTCCTTGAACTCCTTTAACGACTTGGACTTGGTAAGAACAACAGATCGTTTGAATTGACAGATCGCCATCCCTAAAGCAAAAGTAGTAGCATCCAGATTGACGATAGTCACTAGATAGTGTAGTGGCCAGGGATCGACGAGAAAAACAACCGGGTGGGGGTGTTGTAGAGCGTTGACATTTGGAGTATCAGCTCTGGTTCTTTCACTGAGCAAGGGAAATTTGCAGCTTTAATAATTTTGGAGGTAGCTAGATGGCCATATTATCTCCATCAGCCTTTAGTTTGTATATAGTTTGGACCAAGCCTTGCATTTCAGCACAAATTCCAGGCTCTGTGTCTGTTATCTCTTGCACTTTGGAGTCCACTTTGGACCCTATGAGAATGCCCTCCTTCGGGAACATGGAGGTTAGTGGTAGCTTGGCCAGCATCTTTTCAGCCTTAGTTTTTCTAGCCACCTGAGTGGAGGTAGTAGGCAGCTCCGAGCTATCGGGAGGAGTGATCAATTAAGACATTTTGATCAAACTATCTGCAACTTGCAAAACCAAAGAACTGTTAATACATTATATGATAAAAATCAATATTTTAAGGACACCGGGGAATTCACCACCATTTTGCACCTGCACAGGAATGTTAGCATGCATAAAAAATCCCAGAATATCAAAGTTAATGTGAATCAGATTCTGATAGACACCTAGGGTTCTGGGTTATTAGTTTAGGTGACAAAAATGAGATGAAAACCTAGGGACCTCTCAGCACCCAGAGTCCAGAAGAACTAGCCATTATTGATGTAACCAAAAGAGAGACATACTTTGGCTAACATAGGTCATCATGTGGCCATGCGACAGGCGGTGTAATGGCATTAATGATGATAGGTGGGCTTACACAGGGGGGAGTAAATGCCAGATGTGATGGGATTTGAATGCCCGCTTATGGGAGATTAATCCCTCCATCAAGATGACATGTCAGAGGAGAGATAAATTTGCCATGGCTTGAACCAGTGAGGTGCCGAGTTCGAGCCATGGCGAGTTCCTCTCTAACGAGCTCGACAAAAATAGTTAAGAGGCGAGCGAGCACAAAAATATTGACACAAAACTAGGGAAGGATATACATGAAATATACATAAGAAATATACACAGAGTAGAAGCACAAGCGAGGGTTGAAGCACAACTCGCGGGATGGCTAGAAACGAGAGTATATATAGGCACGAACATAAATTTACAAAGATATACACAATATAAAGGGGCTGAAAAATATACAAATATTTACAAAAGAATCCTAATTTATAGCTACATAGAGGGTGGACAACCCTCTGGCCAAGCCAACCCACCAACAGGAGGTGAAAAAAAGAAAAACTAGAGGCAGGAAACGAAGGCAAAACGAGTGAAACCAAAATGAAAACAAGCGAAAACTAGAAAACCAAAAAACCAGAAAAAGGAAAAGCCAAAAGCCTACTTGGAACCATGAGGAAAGTGAGAAAGATGAGCATGAGAGACACTCTACAAAAATTTAACCTTCTCATAATCACGAACAAGCACTGCAAATCACTATTAATTAACCACTAAGAACATGGAGAAAATTGTTGTTTAATCACCTTAAAATCACTCTGAGTGCTCTGAATGTTTGATCATGATAAATGTGAAAATGACAGGTAACTTCTATTTATACCCTTAGGGTAAAAATATGTGTAGCGTTCTTTCCACAAACTCTGGGACAAGAAAACCTCCGGACTCTGGGCCTGGGGATTCTATGTAGCCACACCTTCTTGCAAAAGAAGACATGATGGTAGAGAATCCCGGAGACCAGGAACCAGATGACTCACAAAACAAACAAACTCTGAGACAGGGTCTTGGAGATGCAAGAAGATGAGAAACAAAAGAAAACAACCCTCACGGAAGAAAAGCCTGGAGGGGAATCAAAGAAAGCAAAAAAAAACAAAGAAAGAGAAAAAGAGAAAAGGGGGACCCAAAATTTTGCCTACAAAATGTAGGGATGGGTATGCAGGGCATAACACACACCTATACATTGCACAATCCTTCTGCAATTCAATTAAAGAAAATACTTCAAAAATTAACTATTATATTCAACATTATTTACAAACACATATAATGCAATCAAATCAACACATTGCTAATTGGAAAGACTATATCATCAAATTGGCAATGCCTTATTCTGATGGCAAAATTGAAGGATAATATTTTTGTTTGCATTGGTTGTCAAAGATATTAAATATCACAATTAATTTGTGGTCTTTGACAACTAATCAAATTGTACAAGTTTTCAAAATAGACAAAAGTGCAAACAAGACATATAACATTATGTCATTTATCAAGTATAACTACTACACATGTACATTATGAACCATTGCTACCAATAAAAACAATGCAAGCTAAACCAAAGCATCGAAGATATTCATCTTCTCATAGTAAAACCAATAATGATAAAGTTAAAAAAATCAAAACTAAATATGCCTACCCAAATAATTTGAAATGTCACTAATCAAGAGACAACAACTACAAAAAGTACAAAATCCCTTCGACACATAAAAGAAACAATACATAGCAAAACACAATACAAAGAACAACAATTTTTAACAAATAAAAAAACTCAAAAAGAAATCCAACAACATATTTACAAGAAATCAAGGATACACCTCAATATGAATGCTACATCCGTGAACGATGTGATTTCAAACATAAACTTTGAAAGCTTAAAAAAATGAACTACAAACCTACCAAAATTATTCAAACACAAAACGAATAGACCATAACATGAATGTTTGAAGCTATTGTAAAGTCATACTACACAATAGTAAATTGCCATGCTATACTACACCAAAATGTATAAGGAGAAATAAATCTCTCCCAATTTTGTCATCTCTATCTGAACTTGAGGAAAGACTTATTTCACCACGACTTGATTTTGCACAAATCTGATGATGGAGACACAAAAGATCTCAAATACGATTAACTGGTTCAATTATTAAGGTTCCAACAAATGTAATCATAATACAAAGATTCCTCCCATGACCAATAAATGAGACAACAACAATTGCAGTTGCACTAAAATGAAAACTAGAATACAAGAATCTGTTGGAAATAATGGAATGGTGACTACTAAGAGGGGAGGGGTGAATCAGTACCCTTAAAACTTTTATCACTTAACCTTAATCCTTTTAGTAATCAATACATTGTATTACTAACCATATATTCTTTTATATCTTTATGCATGTAATATCAATTCATAAACTCAATTAGCATGTAAACATTCATAGAAACATTCATGAAATGTATTGACACATGAAACAAGATTCGGTAACATAGAAAACCCCTATTAGAAGGTAAAAACTACAGTGTGGATGAAACCCACAAAACTTCACTATCTGATGATCTACCCTGTTGGGAGTAATTTGTGGAGGCTGGTTAAGGTCTACTTTGTTAAGAGCTTTAGCAACACTATTTAGTGTGCACTCGGTTAAGATGACTGATTAAAACAATTACAATTAAATTGCTTGTCCCTCAAAAAATGGGTTTAAAGTTAATCAAAAATCTAAATATAAAACACAAGTGTTTTATCTGATGTTGAAGTCAGATCCATATTTCTTGAGATTATAATTGTCTATCGATAGACTGGTGCTCAAGTTTCTCTGTAGTCTGTCGAGTTCCTTTTTAATCTATTTTTTCGGGTTATACTATAATATTCTTGTCAAGTTCCTCTTTCGGGTTACTCTATCAGGTTCCTCTGTCAGGTTACTCTATCGGGTTCCTCTTGTAACATTTTCGGGTTGCACTTGTAAAATGTGTCGTCGGGTTCCCTTGTGAACTTGTCTGTCGGGTTGCACTAAACCTGTGTTTCGGTGTTGGTGTTATCGACAGTTCAAAAATATTTTCCTTACATATTAATGGAAAAATATGTCTTCAATCTCCCCCTTTGACATTAGTATAAAAAAATGATATGTGCAAACACTAAAATGTGTAGTATGTACACCATGTGTTCACCTTGTCATTATGACTCCCCCTATGTATATTTTGGTATAGTATATGTTTATGTATGTACACTTTCATTTATACTATTCTCCCTTTTCACCTTATCTTCCCCTTTTATCATATCATTTTCCCATCTATTCATATGATTTTCCCATTTTCCCCCTTTACTATATCATATCATTTTCCCCCTTTTTTATAGTAAGGGAAAAGGTGTAATTACTTACAACTTGTCAAAAATGTGGGAATGGGATTTTTTCATGTCTTCCATCATCTTCTCCCTTTTCTCTTGAAGGTGTTCTACGACCATATGCTCCAATGTAATCCTTGTGTGCATATCATAGATGTTGTCGGTGACAGACATCTCTGGGGTGGCTATAAATTGTTTGGTCATAGTCATATGTTGTTGCAGTAGTGTAAGATTCGATAGCAGTAGAGCCTGTAGCTCGATTACCTCATTCCTGAACTTTGATTTTGCCTCTTGAATCTGAAGTCTTAACTTCTTTGCTTCCATTACCTTTGCATAATGCAACTTTATTGCAATGTCAGTTGTTGAGAGACCTTGAGCACTAGCAGTAATATTTGCATCTATTTTTTCAATCTTTTAACTATTTTCTTTAGTGAAGTGATCTAATGTGCTTAAATTCTGAATTAAGGTGATAGCTTCTAAAATGATTAGTTCTAATGCATTTACTAGTTCAGACAACTTTACCTTGTTTTCGGCCACTTCTTGGCTGATTTTCTCTATCAATTTATATTGATACTTTTGCTCTGCTCGTTCTTCTATTGCCTTTTCTGCATCCACATTCTGTGATTGGACTATGTTGGTAAGAACAGATAATTGATCAATGATAGATGCATTTTGATCAATGTTTGTTTCAGGTACTATCTGTTAAATACATATCCCTAGTTGTTTCAAGTACCTGGGAGTCTTTGTGCTCCTTTTTGAGCTTATCTTAAATAGCTTTCCGCTGACATATCTCTCCATATTTGATGAGAGATTCATAATCTACTGTTGTTGGATCACATTTTGGTATCTCTATAATCTCATCAAGTGTTGCCTCTAATTTTTTTCTTTTTCTTATTGTTCTTCTTCTTATTTGAGAGTGTTGTGGAGGGACCTGCATGCACTACCATAGTGAAAGTTCCTTTGCTTGGTATGATGTGTTTGGTTAAGGCTTTGGAGTATGTGAGCCTATATCTTGTTGCTCGGTGTCTACCTATCGATTGGCTATGGAAGTCTCCACATCAACCTTCAGTCTATCTACAACATCTCCTTCGGTATCCTTGGGAGTGGCATCACCTTTTTTCTCTTCTTCACCTTGATCTTTTTGTTCTCCTTTTGTTTATTTCTATTCTTCATTGGTTTATTTTTTCTCTCCATCTTTATTATGTTCATCAGATGTGTTTTTTGGTTCCTCTACACCGTTATCCTTGGGTATGCTTGCATCAGGCTTGGGAAACTTCTCCTTTTGTGAGATGATATTAATATCATGTATTAATAATGGCATTTGGCTTGGTATATTCACCTGTGCAACATATGTAGTTGTGTCTTATTCCTTGGGCTACTTGAAGGTAATAGCAACATCTTCATCTGTCTTTACCTTATCTACAGGATGATCTTATGTGATATCAATGATAGTATTAACGATGAATGTTTCATTTTCATTATCCATATCCTTGTTATCTTATGTGTTCAATGTTTCTTCATTAACATCCTCACCATCATTTATAAGAATGTGTTCTGGGCTCAGTTTAGCTTGATCTTCTTTATTGTGAGGCTCTTCGGTAAGAGCTAATAGTGGCTCAAGGATTGAATCCTCCTTGGGTGGATTGATGATTTTATTCTAGATATCATCACTTTCTTTGTCAAGCTTAATTAATTTTTCCTGTAGCACTTTGTAAGCTCTTAATTTTGGTGAGAACCTTTTGGAATGTAACTTCATCATTTCTTCAATTTCCTCCATTTTTGACTCGGGTGGCATAATTGAAACTAGGGATCTTTCCCTTATCTATTTTTCTTCCTTTAGTTCATATGTCCACCTTATTGAAATTCTAGGGTATGTGTAGGATCATGGTATGCCAAAAAGTGGCGATGTGAAAAGAAGTCCCGATTTCTAGACTGATTGAAAAACAATTATAACTTTCAAATAGTATAACATTTTTTAAATATCCAAGATATTTCACATTCTATACTTCACCTACCAAAAGGAAAAAAGAAAATAAAATCAATATGATGAAGTTTAGACTAAGTTAAGGTGGTCAGACAAGAGAGCTTTTATATTTCAGAAAATTGTTAGAAAAAAAATCATATTTAATTATTTACATGGAAAAAAAATTACAAACAAATATGCGTTACAAATGGACATGAGTCTACTACTTATATCTAGAATCTTGTAAAAATATATTATCATTTGATTGTGTTTAAGGTGGTCAGACATACACCTACTTCTTATCTTTTTAGTCCTCGTTAATAGACTGATTGAAAAATAACTATAAATTTCAAATGGTATAACATTTTTGAAATAAAAAACTTGAGTCACATTCTATGGTTTACCTACTACAATAAAAAAAATTAAAATTTTTCAATTTGATGAAGTATAGACTAATTTATGGTGGTCAGACACGAGATTTTGTATATTCTGGAAAAGTTGTAGTAGAAAAAACATAATTAATTACTTACTTGGAATAAAATTACAAAAAAATGTGTGTCACATCTAGACGTGAGTCTACTATTTATATATATAATCTTGTAAATAATATTATCATTTGATTGTGTTTAAGATGGTCAGACATACACCTACTTCTTATCTTTTTCCTAAAATTTTCATACTACCACATTGAAATTTGAAAATTTTACCATATAGAATAAATTTTTTTCAAAAAAGGGCTAGTATCTTAGAAACTAAATTCAATTTTCTATAGATTCTCTTCTTACATATTTTTTTATATAAGATTGATAAATTGTTCAATTTTTTATGTGAACTTGCCTAACCCTAATTTTCTAAATTTTGATTGCCACTTAAGGACGTGTTTGGCATACCATGATCCTGCATATACCCTATATTTAGGAGCTCTTTAGGCATCTTGTCTTCAAAATATATTGGTACATATTTGAATATACACATTATTGTGATGATTGCCTCATCTATCTTATTTTGATCCTCGGGATCCAGAGTTATCTATTTTCTAATCAAGTAGGGTCACTTAATGAACCTCTCTTGATGCTAGATGCACATACCTCATCAATTATAATACGAAGTTTTTTCTTTATAGGTTGTTCATCTTGTTTAGTGTCCTCTATATCTTCCTTACTTCTGATTAGTCTTCTTCTTTTTGTTGGTGCTTGTTTCCTGGTTTGAGGCCTCCTCTTGTAAGTCCTCACTTGTCCTTTCTTGACCGGTGATGAGCTTGCATCTTTAGTTGTCTGACTTCTAATCCTTGATGCAGTAGTAGTCCTTGGTTTTTTTGCAGGTGGGGGTGGTGGTGCATTGGACTCTGTAGATTTGGAGTCATTTAATTTTTCTTCTTCACCGATGGGTGACTATCCCTCGATGTCATCCTTTTGTTCTCACTCCTCATCATTTACCGACAACTTCTTCTTGAGTGTCTTTACCATTTTCTCTTTCTTTCTATCAATTTTATTCACAACTAAACCTATTTTTGCTCTTTCCTTGGCTTCCTCATAGGTTCCAAACCTAGGTTGTGACTTCTCCAGTTGTTCATTTATCAATGCTTCAATAGAATTGGTGGCTTGATCTATGTTGACCTCATAGTCAAGTGGTGCTAATCATGTTGTCCTCAGTATAGCTAGTTTGATAAAGGTGTTATCAGTGTCCACCATAAAACAAGTTTTAGTCTTATACTTTTCTACCAGTTGTTTTGGTATCCTCATCCTTTTCTACATTCTTTCCTTAAATCCAATAAAGTATTCATCCAGAACTGATGTAATGTTGTCACCTAGTGACTTGATGAATTCACTGATTTGAATGGTCACTGGTCGGGAAGTATCCTAGTTTACATTTCCTATAGATGGAAAGAAGTTTTGGAAATAGAAAAATGTACACATTAGAAGTGATCTAAAATTACATGAATTAGACATTGTAGACCTGATTGTCCTCATGTTCTCATCTAACTACTTCAGTAGAAGCTCAGATAGATCTAATTGTAGACCCTTCTTTACAATCTTGTAAGCACTATCAACTGCTCCACATGCTATGTTGTTTAACCTACTAGATTGGTATATCTTTTGTCCTAGTACACATGCACTAAACTTTAGTTCCAGATCAGTGATGGTGTTAACCTTCATTCCTTTTTTATCCCATACTGCATCTGTCATCTTCTCTATCTCAGGATGAGAAGGGTGTTTTAGTGCCTTGGCCTTGATGGTTATAGGATAACTGGTAAGAGTGTGTATCACATCCCTGGTGATAAGTTTTGGTTCATCTAGTGACATATTTAGTTGTGCACTCTTCTCAGCACTACCCGAATCCACTCAATTTTAAACTCCCTCTAGAACATTAGGGCATTTGTCACCCATTTGACCTCGGTGTGTTTATGTTCCTCCTTGATGGTTCCGCATGTACAAAGCTTCTTATAAGCTTGATCAACCTCAAGATATTCTATCTCGGGGATCTTGAAATTTATGTATGAATGGACATCCTCAATTAGTAAAACCCTAGGTGGAATGTCAGAGAACGCACCAGTGTTGTCGGGTTACGAAGAAACCTATAGATAGATTTTGTACTTAGGTTCTTCAAAAGAGGACTTCTTGATCAGGTTAACCTTCTTCTCTTTGGCGTTCTTGATCTTGGAAACTCGTGAAGTGGTTGCCATCATTTTCATGAATTTAGTGCTCTTTCTGTAAAACAAGCACTGTGATTGATGATTCTAGTTACTTACTTTAACCTTCTGTAGCTGCTATTGTTTGGAATCTAAATGTCATGAATTTTCTAGAAATGCTCTGCAATCTAGTCACTCTATTTCTCTATGCTTTGCTCTTCTCTGTTAGGAATAAGGTGTCTCAACCTTGGATAATTCCTATTCTTATTATTTGTTTTGTAAAATGTATTTCTTGCAAATAATGTAATTAAGTGTGAGTGTACATGTCTAGTTGGCATGTTGATGTGTCACTCCACTTGATGTGTCGGCATCTTGAATTGTGTGTAAGGAGATCATGGCTGAAATGGTTATGATGGATTCCTATGACACGTAAGAGATATTTCTAGAAGGTTCTATGACAGGTGAAAATATGCAATGACATGTGGCAACTGATAAAGTTGAGTACTGTACACTCTTCCATAATCAAAAATCTTTTAGGGTTCCTATTTTCTTGGAGAATGGTAAAACCCTAATGCAGCTATCTTTGGAAGTTGCCCAAAAAGGAAAGCACGTGATATAAGAATTTTTTTAGGGTTGCAGAGAGATATAGAAAAAGAGTGTATTATTGTTATGATCTGGAGCTACTAGATTAGTCTGTGTGTGTCGATTATCTCCTGAAAGAACTTGCATTGCAAGTGTGTTGTAACCGTTGTGTTGAAGATAATACATTGTGTAGGTTTTGGAGTGCTAGGGTTTTTCACCGAAAGGTTTTCCCCACAGTAAATCTTTGTGTCATTCTCTATTTTTTGTATGCATGGTATATGGCTATAATATCATTGTTAAAGTAGTTAATGAATCTAAAATTGTAAGGATTTAAAAGAATTTGCACAATACTTTCCTTTAGAGATTAGTGTAGGAAGCTATTTTCGCACCTGAGTTTCCTTACATTCTCTACTTCTTAATCACTTTTTGAATAATGAGATCTTCCATCACCCTATTTATAGATGATGCCCTAAGTGGTGTAATTAATTCTCTATCCACTTGTTAGGTGTCGAAGACAGAGTTTCTCGGGTGTCACACAAACTTTCAGCTTGGGGTAAGTGACAACTCACTTGACCTTTCATAGGTTTATCGACGGTGCTTGGTAAGTGGCAAAAACTCCAGTGCATTTTACATGATTACTAATGAGTCTCAGGTAACATTGATTAACTTGGTTTTCAGATGTACACCGACAATTCTCGGTATGTATTGACAACTTATCTTTGTATATAAATCAATGATATTTGGTAAGAATTGATCGATGGGATTACATTCACAGAATCATAACAAGTAATACCATAGTGCATTTTAATCATGCTAGTTTGGCATTTCATCAATGTATAATGGAACTGATGTAAAGTATAACTTAGTATAGTCTAGTTCCATACTTACTTGTTCATCTTATGTGGGGGTGGTGATGTCACCATATCTATTGGACAAGGTGTCACTAGCTGTATTTCTCAGTCCAACATCATTAGTGTTTGAAGCTTTCCTCCACATTTTGTTTCTCATTCTTCTGATGTCTTCAATGGTATTACCATTGGGAAAAGTTCTTACATCTCTGTCACTCAGTCTCTATAGTCCTCACTTAGATGACCGACCCGATGACACTATAAGCATGCCATTCTGAAGTTAGTCCAGCTTCTAGACTTTCTTGTCCACTTCCTCATACAGTTTGCAACTATGTGACCATACCACATGTTGTGCAGTTTTCCCATGTGTTGTAATCCCAAAAATATGAGTTACCAACTCTTTTCGGTTGATAAGCATTTTCTTGATCTTTAGGCTTCCATAATTTATTTTTGTTCTTCCCGCATTCAAGAGATGTGTGCCCATGCATTTTTCAAGAAGGACACTACTTTTCCATGTAGGTTTCCTTCTTTGTGTTAGTAATAACTGAGAGGGGGCTGAATCAGTGGCCTCAAATTTTTATCCTTAATCTAACCACCAATCAAATAAACCTCAGATTATTATGTCCCTACAAGATGCATGCCATGAAATACTTATAATGATTAACTGTTTGTCAGTTTTCCTCATCTGTCCTTATTCTCCTTGATTACCGATAAGCAGTATAACTATTTACCAAAATATAGTAAATATGAAGAGTATATTGATAAATCTAGAAATGCATATGTGAAATGTAAAACAGTAAAGTAATAAACTATACACACATAACACATGGATTTTAACGTGGAAACCCTATTAAGGGAAAAAATCACTGGGACCGGTACCCCAAATTTTCACTCTTCTAAAGTGAGCCCTATTAAAATCCAACCCTGTTAAAGGTTACAAACACACTGTTAGGTGTGATCTTGTTAGAGGATTTTATACATATAGGTTGTCACTTAGTATCGGGCATCTAATTCTGCCATCCTTGAATCAGCCTCTCTCTTAGACCGTCAATAGGCATCGAGCATATCCAATGCTACTTTCATGAATCAACCTTTTTGGCACTCCTTGGGATGTACCTCAATATATAGAAGACTGTTAAGTCCTGCTCTATTAAGAGACTTGATGCTTCAATGGTTAAACTGAAAAAAAATGACGTGTTACTAATGCAACTTGAATTACAGATTTTTAGATCTATTTAAGTACATTACCTCTCTGATCAATGTATCAGTTCAATTCTTTTGTGTTCCATACTTTCTGCTCTGTGATGTTGTGCTCACTATTCGTCGGTGTCTACAAAATTCCTTAGCTCTCCTTTAGCTTGATTGATCAGTACTACATGAAGTTGTTCTTCATCAGTTTCTCTTTAGCATCCTCTTTCTATTCACAACCCTTAATCCCTTTTCCATGAATGTGATGTGTTTTTTTTGGAAATTAATCAAGCTTGTCTCTTATATAGACATAATAGTCATTGATTCTTGATTCTTGATTCTTGATTCTTGGCGTGAAAACCAATCTAGCCAATCTGATTTAAAGCATAATTCCTTATTTATCTCATATTTATCTTTATGCCAACTGTACAAATCTTCTTTAAATCAATCACTTAAATCTGGTCAAGTAAAAAAAGGAAAACAACCAGTCAAGTCGATCATTAGCTCTTGCCAACTAGATATTTTGTCATTTTTTGAACTCTCTATTCCATCGGTTAACTCTTTAGTTAGTCATTGGTTACAACTATTATTTTTTTTGGTGTGACTCCAGTTAGCTTCGGGATCTCTGTTCGTCGGGCAACTCTATTTTCAGCTTATCGGGCATCTTGTGGTTTGCTTCATTAGGCAACACTATTTTCTACTTGTCGGGTATCACTATGACTTTTCTTCTTTTCTTCTACTGATGGTGTGCACTCCGCCGATGTTATCTGTCACTTAGTGAATACTTGACTTTTATGTATTGCTGAAAGTATAACCTTTGTTCCATTGATTCTCTGAAGTCTTTAGCATTATGTACATGACCATATAGATGATATCAAGTTAACCTCAATTAAAATACAAACCATTAAATTATTTAATTCCTTGCATTATCTTCAACTTAACATTATCAAACATTTAATCAGTTACATGTCATCAATCTCTCCCTTTGGCATTGATGGAAACAAACTTATATTATCACACTATACTATTTCTAATACAATATGAAATACAATTGTTGAGATTCATCAAACTACCAAAATGTTTGTTTTGATAACCGATAAAAATGTCTGACCATCGGTAAGCTTTGTTTTAGCTTAGATTTGATTCTTGCAGCTTTCTGTTTATTGATGTGTTGAATCTTCTTCTTGTGTTAATTTATCTCCTTTGACTGTTCTATGTTTTTGTGATGTCTTTTTGTCTTGTCAGCAACTCTTCCTTTGTATTAACTCCTTCATACAAATTCTCTCCCTATGGATATGATCTCTCCCTATTGGATTAATCTAATAATGGATAATCTTTCTTCTTTTTCTGAAGACTTTGATAATATGGATACTTTCTCTCCCTTTGACAACAATGCCAAACAAATATCTTACAGATATCTGACATTAATGTCAAGTGATCTTTCCTCTTCCATCCATAATATATTCCTTGAATTTCCCTTATCC
>MU224297.1:3113381-3178881 GCA_018584345.1 Thuja plicata | reverse complement strand
CTCACACTTTATCTAGTTATTCAACATTATTGTTCCTCTACCTTCAACTAGACAAGGTGTGTCATTTCCCATTCTTACTGATCCACCCTTGTAGTATTCAAAAGTCTCAAAATTTTGCTTATCACCGCTCATATGAGGAGTGCATCCACTGTCTATGATCCAAACATCATTTTTGCTAATTTTAGATATGAGAGCAGTTTCTACATACCTTTCTTCATCATTATCTGAATCATCTTTTATAGCCACAAACACCATCTCGATGTCTTCATCAGATTCGGTGTCAGTATCACCATCCTTGCATTTTTCTAGCTAGCTGACCTTCTTTCCTTTTTCCTTATAGTCTCGAGTATCTCTTCTTTCTGATTGTCGGTAGCTTCTATAATCACCTCTATCAGACTTATTCTCAAAAGATTTGTCATTACTTCTGTCATCTTTTCTTCTATTAGTACATCTTGTAGAAAAGTGTCCAATGTCTTTACAATTAAAGCATATAAGTGGTACCTTTCCTTTGTATTTACCTTTGCCTCTCTGCATTCTTCTAGCCATAAGTGCTTCTATTTCATCAAGATCATCTTCTTCACTTTCACTATCACTATCTTTTCTCATAGTTTTTTTGTGACTTGATTTACTTATTCTCATAGAAGTTTTAAATGCAAACTCTATGTTTGGTAAGACACTATTCTCAAAGTTATTCATCTCAAATGAAATCAGTCTTCCAATTAAACTGTCTAGAGTAACATTGCTATTTGCTACTGCTCTCATTTCTTGAATGGCAGATACTCTAATAGCATAAGTAGGTAGTAAGGTTCTTATAATTTTACTTACCACTGTATCTTCTTCTAATACACCTCCAACTCCTCAGATAGCATTGACTACCTCTTTAATTCTTGTGCTATACTGAGTGATGTTTTCTCCTTCTTTCATTTTGAGATCATCAAACTTTCCTCTAAGGCTTTCGTCCTTGGCTCTCAAAATATTTTTGTCACCACCATGTACAAGCTTCAATTTGTCCCAAATCTGCTTTGCAGTTTTTCATTCTTTGACATCTTCAAATTCAGCATCGGAGACTGAGGAAGTAAGCTCTATCATCATGCCATTATGTTCATGCTTCTCTCTCATTTTTTCAACTGTTGGTGCTCCTTTGGGAAACACATATTCAGTTTCAAGGAATTGAGTAACATCATTACCAATACGTGATAAGTGGAGTCTTATCCTTCTTTGCCATGAAGAAAAATTATCTTTGTTCAACTTGGGCACATCTCATCTATTCATCTTGTGATCTTGGCTTAGGTCTTGAAACCTTACTTCTAAGCACACAAGCTTTGATACCAATTGTTAGTAATAACTGAGAGGGGGGGTGAATCAGTGGCCTCAAATTTTTATCCTTAATCTAACCACCAATCAAATAAACCTTAGATTATTATGTCCCTACAAGATCCATGCCATGAAATACTTATAATGATTAATTGTCTGTCATTTTTCCTTGTCTGCCCTTATTCTCCTTGATTATTGATAAATAGTATAACTATTTATCGAAATATAGTAAATATGCAGAGTATACTGATAAATCTGAAAATGCATATGTGAAATGTAAAATAGTAAAGTAGTAAACCATACACACATAACACATGGATTTTAACATGGAAACCCTGTTAAGGGAAAAAACCATTGGGACCGGTACCCAAATTTTCACTCTTCTAAAGTGAGCCCTATTAAGAGCCAACCCTATTAAAGGTTACAAACACACTGTTAGGTGTGACCTTGTTAGAGGATTTTACACATATAGGTTGTCACTTAGTATTGGGCATCTAATGTTGCCATCCTTGAATCAGCCTCTCTCTTAGACCGTCAATAAGCATCGAGCATATCCAATGATACTTTCATGAATCAAACTTTTTGGCACTCCTTTGGATGTACCTCAATATATAGAAGACTATTAAGTCCTACTCTATTAAGAGACTTGATGCTTCAATGGTTAAACTGAAACAAAATGACCTATTTCTAATGCAACTTGAATTGCAGATTTTTAGATCTATTTAAGTACATTACCTCTCTGAGCAATGTATCAATTCAATTATTTTGTGCTCCATACTTTCTTCTTTGTGATATTGTGCTCACTGTTTGTCGGTGTCTGTAGAATTCCTTAGCTCTCCTTTAGCTTGATTGATCAGTACTACATGAAGTTGTTCTTCATTAGTTTCTCTTAAGAATCCTCTTTCTATTCACTCCCCTTAATCCCTTTTCTGTGAATGTGATGTGTTTTTTTTTTGGAAATGAATTAAGCTTGTCTCTTATATAGACATAATATTCATTGATTCTTGATTCTTGATTCTTGATTCTTGATTCTTGGCATGAAAAACAATCCAGCCAATCTGATTTAAAGCACAACTCCTATTTTATCTCTTAGTTATCTTTATGCCAACTATACACATCTTCTTTAAATTAATCACTTAACTCTGGTAGAATAAAATAAAGAAAACAACCAGTTAAGTCTATCTTTAGCTCTTGCCAGCTAGATATTTTGTCATTTTCTGAACTCTCTGTTCTGTTGATTAACTCTTCAATTAGTCATCAGTTACAACTGTTAGTTTCATCAGTTTGACTCCAGTTAGCTTCGAGATCTTTGTCCATCAGGAAACTCTATTTTCAGCTCGTTAGGAATCCTATGGTTTTCTTCCTTGGGAAACACTATCTTTTGCTCGTCAGGTATCACTATGACTTTTCTCCTTTGCCTTTACCGATGGTGTGCACTCCGTCAGTGTTATATGTCACTTAGTGAAAACTTGAATTTTATGTATTTCTAAAAGCATAACCTTTGTTCCATTGATTCTCTGAAGTCTTTGGCATTATGTACATGACTATACAGATGATATCAAGTTGACATCAATGACAATACAAACCATTGACTGATTTAATGCCTTGCATTATCTTCAACTTAACATTATCAAACATTTAATCAGTTACATGTCATCGCTTTGGTTCTTTCACCTTAGATTTACATTCATATTCTTTATGTCCTTTCTTGTTACAGTTATAACAATTTCCTATGAATGTAGATGTGGATTTAGGAATACCTTTCATTTTTCTCCTGCAAACATTTGATGTGTGGCCTGGTTTTCCATAGTGATTGTGTGATTGCTTTCTTGTTTTTGGATTTGTGTAGACAACCTTTGGATCATCTTGGTATGGTGATTCTCCATTCTTGGTATATCCTAGTCTAGTTTTATTGTTGACTCTTCTTTGTCCATCCAAAAAATCATCGATCATTTTTGTACTTTCTTTAGCTCTCTTAATCATATCATTGTGTTGTTGCTGAATTCTTACTTCATGCTTCAGTTTTTCATTTTCTGCTCTTAGCTCACCAATAGGTTCTATCTTTTCAATGAGTTCTATGTTCATTCGGTTTGCTTCTTGAAACATAAGAATAATCTGATTGGTGATCTCATGATGATGTTTAGTAAGTCTTTGTATTTCCGACTCTTTCTCTTGTAGCTTTTTAGTGGTCTTCCTCCTGTCATCAATGGCTAGTGTTCCTTCTTTCTCAGCATGTCTAGCATTTTTTATGACATAAATCATCCTTACCATCCATGTCTCTTGACTAATTTGTAGTATCTTTACTTTCTCTGTCAGATGTTGATTTCTTTCATTCAGACTTGTGATGCTTCCTTCAAATGTGTCTGATGCTTTGCTAGATGTAGATCTTGATGACTCAAATAAATCAGGTATCTCTTCTTCATGATAGTTTGTTTCATTACAACAAGATCCCATAACATTTCTTTGATCCAGTAGTTATCTCATCATGATTCTTGCTGCTTTGTATTACTCATAGAAGATCTGTGTCTCTAGCTTCTAATTCTCAATACCTTTGTCTAGCTTATACCTTTCCATTGTATGATATTTTATCTCAAGTATTTAAACGGTTCCAAATAAGAGATCTAGCTCAAATACCAATTGTTGGAAAAAATAGAATGACGAGTACTGAGAGGGAAGGGGTGAATTAGTACCCTTAAAAATTTTATCACTTAACCTTAATCCTTTTAGTAATCAATACATTATATTACCAACCATATATGATTTTCTATCTTTATGCATGTAATATTAATTCATAAAATCAATTAGCATGTAAACATTCATAGAAAAATTCATGAAATGTATTGACACATGACATAAGATCTGGTAATGTACAAAAACCCTATTAGAAGGTAAAAACAGCAGTGGGGATTGGTGCAGGGCACCTCGTGAAGTTCGTCTTTTCTTTCTTTTTTGTTTGTAATAAGTTGAATCCTTGAGATTTCCCTTGTGTTTTTATATGGTTGTGTGGTTCTATGATGTAAGGTGAAGGACCTATGGTGAGTTATAAACCTAGGTTCCTGAACCATAGTTAGACCATGTTAGTTTTTCTGATTTTAGTGTTTGGTTAGTTTTTGGTGTTTTAAGTCCTTAGAATAGGTTCTTTTCATGTCTTGAACCTCTCCTACACCCTTGGAGATTGGTAAGGTTGGAATTTTCCCAAAATAGCAACTTTCTTATATGTTACCAAAAAATTATCTTTTTCCAAAATGTTGCATGAACAACTTTTGCAAAATGTTGCTCGAAGAATGACAACTTCATTGTAATTGACCACACCAAATTCTTGAAGCATCTAAAATTCCTAGATGATGCTATTAGGTGATATGATGCCTTCCATGAAGGAGGGAACCTACTGTGTATGGAGCTTAATGTTCAGAGGTGGAAATAGAAGAGTGTTTTGAGTTATTTTGACAGTGTACATCCTGGTATGGATTCATCTTGTGGATCTAGTTGCAGAAATTTTTGATGTCCTATGTTTATTAAGCATTTGAGTTGGTTTGAAGTATTTTTATTAAATTTGTTAAAATTTATAGATTTTACTTGGTCACTATCTGAGAGACCAAGGTTTACTGGGTCAGTCACAAAGATGTGATCCCGAGTTGAGATTTATCTAGTGGATCTTCTTGGCCACTTGGAAAATAAAAGTTAGGATCATACTCTTTAAGAATTATAAATCTCAGACACTCAATGTTACTCTGACTATTTATGAGACCAAGCCCTAGGCCAATTATCTCTATGTAATTAGCCTGTCTTTTTGGTACAGTCACATGCATGTGTAATATGTGTTTGGAAGGATCGAACCAAGAGTGTTTCTAGACTATTTTGGGATAGGGGAAGCCATCCAAGTCTCTACATTTATTCCATAAACCCACCTTCGACCACTTACTTAACAAACCAAGCCTAAACTAACTAATTAGGCATGTATGCTTTGTGAGAGTTTAGGGGTGCAGGAGTCAAGTGAGGTGCTAAGGCTTTGAGGGGTTTACAAAATCCATAAAGGGTGTCTAGAAACCCAATTAGATCTATTGGATCCTTCTATAGTTGAAAGTTAAGTTCAAAAAACCCTCTAGATAGGGCTACAAGGAATCATAGACCATTTAGGGTTCAACTATCCTAGGGTCTACAAGAGAAAATCCATTGGTGGATTCTTGACCCTTGGGGTCTATTTTAAGTCTTCAATCACTTAGACTAAGATTTCTAAGTTTCTGGTGAATTTTTAAGGCATTGTGATTGGTTTAGGGAAAGTGTCCCTAAAGAGGAAATTGCAGTGTCCTACATCTTGACTTGGAGAGTCAAGGGAGAATAAGGGAAGTGTATTGGTCCCTTAGGTAGGTAAGAAGATACCCTAGGAAGATATTGGTGGATTTGGGGTGTCCAAGGAAGGAGTTTGAATAGTTATTAAAGAGTTGGAGCCCATCAAGGTTTTCTTCCAGTGCTCTCTACATCAGGTGGTATTAGAGCCTGCTAAGATCTTGGAAGGAGTAAATAATGGGTGACAGAAAAAGAAGTTCTCAAGGGGAGGAAATCCCGACTAGAATCACAAATGTGGATTTAGCCAAAATTGTCAGAGAACAAGTATCCAAGAATAAGAAGATGGGGGAGGAGATAAAAAAAAGTTGAAAGACC
Source organism: Thuja plicata (assembly GCA_018584345.1). NCBI lineage: Eukaryota > Viridiplantae > Streptophyta > Pinopsida > Cupressales > Cupressaceae > Thuja > Thuja plicata. Next base: position 3,172,905 of record MU224297.1, on the reverse strand, counting down.
TCCAAACAGAGAAGAGGGAGAAGAATATGAAGAAGAAGAAGAAGAAGAAGAAGAAGAAGAAGAAGAAGAAGAAGAAGAAGAAGAAGAGATAGAGTATGATGAAACAAAGAACATACCAGTAGAGCAAGCTAAATTTCTTGAAGCTCTTGAGAGAGTTGGAAGGAGAGATCATAAATCAAACATTCCCATGTTTTGTAGGAAAATGGACCCTAAAGAATGTATGGATTGGTAGAGGCCTTGGAGAATTATTTTGAATGTGATAGTATCTCTGAAAATTAGAAGGTGAGGATTGCAAAATCCAAAATGAAGGGCCCTGCATTAAGCTGGTGGAATTTTCTACAAAACGAAAGGATGGAAGAGGCAAAGAACCCTATCTCAACATGGAAGAAGATGTTAGTAAAGGTTAAAAAAAAAAAATTGTGCTAGAAGACTATGAGATTACCCTTCATAAGAAGATGCAAAATCTAAGACAGAAGGCTCTCAATGTGAGTGGATACATTGAGGAGTTTCATAGAATGACCTTGAAAGCCAAAGTCCTGGAAAGTGAGAAACACAAGCTTGCCAGGTACTTAAATGGACTAAAATACAGTATTCAAGATTAAATGAGCTTATTTAACCCTAAATAAGTACATAAATGTTTTCAAATGGCACTGAAAATTAAAGAAAAATAGAAGAGGGGAGGAGAAAAAATAATAGAGGTAGAGGGAATAATTTCAGAGGCAGGAGTAGATTCAATGGCAGGGGTCCATTCAAAATAAGTCAAGGGGAGTTTAGTAACCATGAGTGAAGGAGAATGCAACAATAAAGATAGCTTCAGAGACATGAGATCAAAGAGTAGAGGGAGATTTGGTGGAAGAGGACATAGTGTCTTCATAGGGAAATGTTTTACTTGTAATCAGATTGGACACTGGTCCTTTAGATGTCCTCAAAAGAGTGGCACCAACAGACAAGGAGGGGACAAAAGAGTACAACTCACCCAAGAAAATGACATTCAAAGTGTATCCTCTTATCATTCTGCAACTTCAAGACCTACAAATCAAGAATCAGGAGAATGTCTCATGATGCAAAGGACACTCCTAAGAGTACCTACTGCAGAATCACCTCAAAGAAAGTCATTATTCAGAACAAGATGCAAGTTGAACAATAAGGTATGAAAAGTTATAATTTATTCTGGATCCACTGATAATATTTCATCTAGGGAGTTATTCACTAAGCTAAAGTTACATGTAATCCCTCATCCTTTCCCTTACAAGCCTTCTTGGTTGACAAAAGAAAAACAAACCATCATCAATGAACAAGTTTTGGTAGATTTCAAGATATGGGAGTATACAGACATGGTTCTATTTGATATCACAAAGATGGATGCATGTCATTTGTTATTATGTAGGTCTTGGAAATATGATGTAGATACTAAGAATGATGGAAATTCCAATGTCTACACTATAGTTAAGGATGGTGTTAAGTATGTGATGAACACACTCCCTGATTGTGAGAAAGAAAAAAATGCTACTAGTACTGTCTTGCACATAGGAGAGAAGGAATTCATGAAAGTAATAAGAGAAAGGGATACACCTTGTTATGACTTAGTATTAAGGCCCAAAAAGACACCAGTGAAAGAGCGAAAGGTTAAATTTCCTATTAGGGATGTAGGACCCAAGGGTATTATAGATGAGACCACACCAGAGCCTTTGCCACCTAAAAGAGAAGTAAGTCACTGTATAGACTTCATACCAAGGGCCACTCTTCCAAACAAGGTAGCATATAAGATGATCCCTGAACAAAACTAAGAGATAGAAAGACAGATTGAAGAACTATTGTCAAAATGCCTCATTAGGAAGAGTGTGAGTCCTTGTGTTGTCGATGCCGTCCTAGCACCCAAGAAAGAAGGCACATGGAGACTATGTATGGACTCTAGGGAAATCAATAGGATAACCATCAGATATAGGTTTCCTATGCCTAGAATAGAGGATTTGATGGACTATTTGGGGGGTGCAAGCTATTACTCCAAGATAGATCTCAAGAGTGGCTACCATCAGATAAGAATTAGAGAGGGAGATGAATGGAAGAAAACACTCAAGACCACAGAAGGCCTCTATGAATGGCTTGTGATTCCTTTTGGCCTTTCCAATGCTCCAAGAACCTTTATGAGATTGATGAATGAGGTATTGAAGCCTTATCTTAATAAATTTGTTGTTGTATACCTTGATGACATTTTGATCTTTAGTAGGAGAAAAGAAGAACACCTCAAGCATTTGGACATGGTGATGAGAAAACTCCATGAGGAGAAATTGAAGATAAATATAGAGAAATGTGTATTCCTTCAAGAATAACTTGTGTTCTTAGGATTTGTGATCTCCAAGAACAATCTCAAAATGGACCTTTCCAAGGTTGAAGCCATCCTTAATTGGCCACCTCATACTACTACTTCAGAGGTAAAGAGCTTCCATGGTTTAAGTAGCTTTTATAGAAAATTTGTCAGAAAGTTTAGTGGCATATGTGCTCCCATTATCAACACCATTAAAGGTGGAAGAAAATGCATATTTTCATGGACTAATGAAGGTAATGAGTCTTTTGAGTTGTTGAAGAAAATAATTGCAAAGCAGCCTATCCTAATTCTACCCGACTTTCATAAAGTATTCACAGTAGGATGTGATGCAAGCAGTAAAGCCATTGGGGGGGTCTTGAGCCAAGAAGGGAGGCCAGTTGATTTTTTTAGTGAGAAGATCAATGAAGACAAAAAAAAATATTCTACTTATGATCTTGAAATGTATGCAATGGTTCAGTCACTTAGTAAATGGAGGCATTATTTTTTGCCCAAGGATTATGTAGTCTTTATTGATAGCCATGCTCTTAGGTTTCTAAACAAGTAGGAGAAACTTAATCATAGACATGTGAAGTGGATGGAGTTCTTATAGTCATATACATTTTCTATCAAACATAAGAAAGGGATTGTAGGGATTGTAAACAAAGTTTCTGATGCTCTTAGTAGGAGACACCTAACTACCCAATCCATTTAGTTGGAGAGTGTTGGGGTTCATGCCATGAAGGATATTTATGTTAAGGATGAAGACTTCAAAGAGGCTTATGAGATTTGTACTGAGATGACAGACATATAACACACTAATTTCCTAGATTTTATTGTATAAGATGGTCTTCTCTTCAAAATTAGTTCATTATGTGTCCCAAAAGGATCCACGAGAGAGAATATTATTAAAAAAAAACACTATTGAAGCCTAGCTGGTCACTTTGGGGTGGATAAAACATTGGAGTTGGTTAGAAGGTTCTACCACTGGCCCAAATAGAAGACATATGTTAGGAGTTTTATGGAGAGTTGTTCAGTTTTCCAACAAGCCAAAGGGCATACCTCCAATGTAGGGTTATACACTCCTTTAGCCATCCCTTTAAAACCTTGGGATTCAGTAAGCATGGACTTTGTCCTAGGTCTTCCAAAGACCAAGTCTGGATTTGATAGAATTTATGTTGTAGTTGACATATTTTCAAAGATGGCACACTTCATTCCTTGTAAGACAACCCATGATGCATCCCACATACCTAGATTGTTCTTCAAAGGAGTTGTGAGAATCCATGGACTACCACTGTCAATCATTTTAGATAGGGATCCTAAGTTCTTAGGCCATTTTTGGAGAACACCATGGAGAAAGTTAGAGACAAATGGTTCACTGTCCTCTACATATCACCTATAGTCTGATGGTCAGACAAAAGTTATAAATAGGTCCCTTGGAAACCTTCTGAGATGCCTCACACAAGAACATGGAGCCACTTGGGATACTATCATAGCACAAGCAGAATTCTCATTCAATTATTGAGTAAATCAGAGTACTAGTTTAACTCCATTCTAGATTGTCTATGGAACTCACCCTAGAGGGATATTGTAACTTAGGGATATCAAAGACATGGAAAAAATGAGTGCACTGGCCGAAGAATTTTTTGAAGTGATGAAGAACATCCATGATCAAGTATAGGTCAAACTATAGCATACCACTAAGAAATATAAAGTACATGCTAAAAAAAAGAGGAGAGACCTACAGTTCAAAGTGGGAGAATTAGTGATGATCCAGCTTAAGAAGGAGAGACTACCCAAAGAAAAATACACAAAGCTTATGATGAAAAAGCTTGGCACTTTCAATATTCCTAAGAAATGTGGCAACAATGCATATAGAATTGATCTCCCTTCTCACATTGGTTTATCACCTATTTTCAATGTTGCAGATATCAATGCTTACAAAGGTGAAGTTAGTACTACTGATCTTCCAAATACTCTAGAGCCTCCTATGCTCCAACCACTCAAGGACATGCCACAAGAAACTCCTCCTGAGATTGAAAGCATCCTAGATAAGAGGGTGAGTAAGAAAACTAGGAGAGACACTTACTATGAGTACTTAGTCAAATGGAAAACCCAACCCACTGAAGATTCTACCTAGATGACCCCTGAAGACATTCAAAAGATAGGCTATCCACTTGAAGCACTCCCAACTCAAGAGACTTGAGTTACTTTTGCCTTGGGGAGTATGGTGCATGGCACCTCTTGAAGTTCTTCTTTTCTTTCTTTTGTGTGTGTAATAAGGTGAATCCTTGAGATCACCCATGTGTGTGTGTGTGTGTGTTATGTGGGTCTATGATGTAAGGTGAAGGACCTATGGTGAGTTATAAACCTAGGTTCCTGAACCATAGTTAGACCATGTTAGTTTTGGTGATTTTAGTGTTTGGCTAGTTGTTGGTGTTTTAAGTCCTTAGAATAGGTTCTTGTCATGTCCTGAACCTCTCCCACACCCTTGGAGGTCAGTAAGGTTGGCATTTGCCTAAAATAGAAACTTTCCAATATGTTGCCAAAAAGTTATATTTTTGCAAAATGTTGCTCGAAGACTGACAAATTCATTGTAACCAACCACAACCACTTCTTGAAGCATTTGAAATCCCTAGATGATGCTATTAATTGATATGATTCCTTCAATGAAGGAGGGAACTTACTGTGTACGGAGCTTGATGTTCAGAGGAGGAAATAGAAGAGTGTTTTGAGTTATTTTGACAGTGTATGGCCTGGTATGGATAAATATTGTGGATCTAGTTGTAGAAATTTGTGATTTCCTGAGTTTTTTAGGCATTCCAGTTGGTTTGAAGTGTTTTTATTAAATTTGTTATAAGTTACATATTTTTCTTGGTCACTGTCTAAGAAACCAAGGTTTACTGGGTCAGTCACAAAGATGTGATCCTACCTTGAGATTTATCCAATGGATCTGCTTAGCCACTTGGAAAATACAAGTTAGGATCATGGTATTTAAGAATCATAAAGCTTAGACACTCAATGTTAGTCCTACTATTTATGATACCAAGCCCTAGGCCAATTATCTCTATGTAATTAGCCAGGCTTTTTGGTACAGTCATATGCATGTGTAATATGTGTTTGGAAGGATCAAACCAAGAGTAGTTCTAAACTATTTTTGGGTAGGGGGAAGACATCCAAGTCTCTGCATTTATTCTGTTAGCCCACCTTGGACCACTTACTTAACAAACCAAGCCTAAACTAGCTAATTAGGCTTGTGTGCTTTGTGAGAGTTTAGGGGTGCAAGAGTGGAGTGTGGTGCTAAGTCTTTTAGGGGTTTACAAACTCCATAAAGGGTTTCTATAAACCCAATAAGATCCATTGGATCCTTTTGCAGTTGAAATTTAAGTTCAAAAAACCCTCTTGATAGGGCTACAAGGAATCCTATACCATTTAGGGTTTAACTATCCTAGGGTCTACAAGACCAAATCCATTGGTGAATTCTTGACCCTAGGGGCCTATTTGAAGTCTTCAATCACTTATGCTATGATTTATAAATCTCTGGTGAAGTTTTAAAGCATTGTGCTTGGTTTAGGGAAAGTGTCCCTAAAGAGGAAATTGCAGTGTCCTACATCTTGACTTCGAGTGTCAAGGGAGAATAAGGGAAGTGTATTGGTCCCTTAGGTAGGTAAGAAGACACCTTAGGAAGATATTGGTGGAGTTGGGGTGTCCAAGGAAGGAGTTTGATTAGTTATTAAAGAGATGGAGCCCATCAAGGTTTTCTTGCAGTGCTCTCTACATCAGGGATGAAACCCACAAAACTTCATTATCTGCAAAATGGAAGGGGTCGGTTAAGGCTTACAATTTTGATCACTTTTGATGATCTACCCTGTTAGGTATAATTTGTGGAGACTAGTTAAGGCCCACTCTGTTAAGAGCTTTAGAAATATTTTTTAGTGTGCACTCGGTTAAGAGATTTACAAAGGATTGTTAAATCTACCTTTCTCAAGGATTTCTTCTATTTGCTACACTTTTTAGAATGTAGTCAAAAATATTCATTGACCTGAGTATATGCAATCTAGAATTTCTGATTACAGATCCAATAAAGATTACATGTATATTTATCACCTATAGTGATTGATCAATACCTCTATTCTGCTTGATAGCCTTGGATCTTGTTCTTGATAAATAATTTCATCTTTGATTGTTCTACTGCATAAAAATATATCTCTAATCCATAGAAGTGTCTGCAGTTATAATCATCATCACATTCCTATGTTCTGATTGATTACACATCTATTTATACAATGAGTTTTTTACCTAAATGAGTTTCACGCATAATAATGATAACTCTATGATCAAAGGTTTACAACTTGACCTTGATCTCCTATTTTGAATGTTTCTATTCAGTTAGACTAATTAAAACAACTACAATTAGATTTCTTGTCCCTCAAGAAATGGATTTAAAGCTAATCAAAAAGCAAAATATAAAACACAAGTGTTTTATCTAACGTGGAAGTCAGATCCACATTTCTTGTGAATATAATTGTCTCTCGGTAGACTGGTGCTCGGTTTGATCTGTAGTCTGTCAGGTTCCTCTATTATCTATTCTGTCAGGTTACACTCTAATCTACTTATTGGGTTCCTTTGTCGGGTTAATCTATCGGGTTCCTCTTGTAACATTTTTGGGTTGCACTAGTAAACTGTGTTGTCAGGTTCCCTTGTGAACTTGTCTGTTGGGTTCCACTAAACCTATCTTTCAGTGTTGGTGTTACCGACGATTCAAAATTTTTTTTCCTTTCATAGTAATGAAAAAATATGTCTTCAATTTTTCGGGTTCCTCTTGTAACATTTTTGAGTTGCACTAGTAAACTATGTCGTCGAGTTCCCTTGTGAACTTGTCTGTCCAGTTGCACTAAACCTATCTTTCAGTGTTGGTTTTACCAACGGTTCAAAACTATTTTTCCTTTCGTACTAATGGAAAAATATGTCTTCAATCTCCCCCTTTGACATTTGTATCAAAAACTAATATGTGTAAATACAAAAATGTGTAGTATGTAGACCATGTGTTCACCTTGTCATTATGACTCTCCCTATGTATATGTTGGTATAGTATATCTGTATTTATGTACAATTGCCTTTATACTATTCTCCCTTTCCACCTTATCTTCCCCTTTTATCATATCATTTTCCCTTCTATTGATATCATTTTCCCCAATTTTCCCCTGTATTGGATCATATCAAAATCCCTATCAAGTTGGAATTGTTTGCCTAAGAAAAACAATGAGATTGTTGAAACTATTATGCTAAAGACAACTTTATAAACAAGAAAATATTATAATAGACAAAAATTGGAAAATAAAAATAGAGAAAGACAATTTTCAAAATTGCGAGCTACAAAATGCATATACTGAATCTGATTCAAATAGTGAAGATATAGAAAGTAGTAGTGATTTAGAAAAACAAACTAATACATTTGTACATGGATTTATAGAGTCTCGATCTATTTACAACTTGAATGATAAAATTATTGAAGTAGCACTTGGTGAAGGAAATAAACCACTTGGAATTTTCAAGGATAGATATGCTGAAGAAATGAACTTCCCTACTCTATTTTTCAGTTCTCCACAAGATGAAGACATAACAAAAAAATTCACATATAAAAAAATTGCACAGTGGGAGATTCTACACTCGAGTCATGATTTTCCATTGCACACTACCAATCTATTTTTCAAAACAATATGAATAATCATTGACAAAATTATGTCAAGTATATCGATACAAATTCGCAATGGTCAACTAAAATGACAAACTCTACTTGCAAAGGGTGTTAAAAAAAGCCAAACTTAGATATAATTCTAAAATCAAACATTGGATACATGATTTCAAACATATTTGTATATATCTAGATTATTTGCATATATATATATATATATATTTATTTATTTATATTTGCAATGATAAGACAACTAGGACCTCCTACATTTTTATGTTCTCAAGTGCAGAGCACTTGTGGGGACCATTAATATCAACAATCACTACATTACACTACAATCACAAACCAAAGGCAAAAACTCAAAAAGATATTGAACCTGACATTGACTACCATATTCAAAATGACCCTGTAACTTGTACTCGATATTACAAACCTAAAATAAATTGCTTAAAACAATTATTAACTATAGATGACAAAATTGTAGGATGTGTAAAAGATTTCTTTTTCGTTACTAAATTCTGAAATAGAGGAAGTGGACATGATTATGCTTTAATATGGATTATTGATGCTCCCATTTATGGAATATATGAAAATTCTCAAATTGAAGAATTTGTTGATAGATATATTACATGTGACACAAAAATAGTTGACACAAAATTTTGTAACATGCACCGACACTATCATACAAGAAGTTGCAAAAAAAATAAAAAGTCACATTGTAGATACAAGTTCCCTCTTCCACCTATGAAAAAACAACAATACTTGAACCAATTTAATCGAATGATGACAATACCATACATAATGCAATTAAAATATATAAATATCTACAAGAAACACAAGATGACAAAATAATTAATTTTGAAGATTTCTTGATCAAAATCGGTATGCACGAAGATAAGTACATGGAAGCAATACAATTCAACATTGACAAAACTAACATTATTCATAAAAAGACACCCAACAAATATTTGGAGCAATAGTTTTGCAAAGAAAATAGCTGCATTATGGAAAGCAAATAGTGATTCCCAATTTGTGCTAAATTCATATGCAGCTGCAATGTACTGTTCATCATATATGACAAAAGTAGACAAATCCATGACAACAACATTTAGGAAAATACGAAAAGACCTTGAAACAAAAAAAAAATTGATGCTATACAAATGATTCGCAGTCTTGGAAATACTATGCTTAACCTACAACAAATGTCAACTCAGCTTGCAGTTCACATCATCCTATCACTCCCCTTAAATTCTAATTCTCTACAATGTATATTTATAAACACATCTCTGTAAGACGAACGTACATTTATTCTAAAGTCAAAAGCACTACTCATTGCTGAGGCATACAGCTCAACTCAAATAATGTGCAACTCAATTATAGACCAGTACAAAACTTGACCTAAATATTTGATAGAAATATGTCTAGCCGAATTTGCTTCGCAATATCAAATTACTAAAAGAAAAATTGTAAAGTGAAAAAAATTGAATTCATTAGATCTTTGTTAAATATAATAAGCACCTTGACTATGAAAACTATTAAAGAGAAAAAAATTCTATTATACATTCCTTTTCACGGAATAAAAAATTTATTTACAAAAGACTTCAAAACAATTCATGATTCATATAATTATTATGAAAACAAAATGAAACAAAATGAGAGAAATTATACATACAAATTTAATTCAATATGGGGAGATATGGATGAAGAAATTGAACAAGTTAAAGATGATGAACTTGCAAGTGAAACTCAATTTAACAAACCAATACAAAACACTATAAATGTTGCAACATATGACCTCACTTAAGACTTGTCATACTTACAACAAAAGCCTTACATAACCAAATTTGATATCAAATTTCAAATCATACAAAACCCAAACCTTATTGATAATATCGACTATTATAAATTTAGACAAATGCTAAATAAAGAACAACAAGCTATTGTAAAATATATTGCAATTAAAAAAAATGATAAACAAACACCACTATACATTTTCCTCATAGGTGGTGCACAAACATGCAAAAATTTCACATCAAAGGAAATTTTCCAAATGCTACAATGAATATACAATATAGCTCCTATTACAGATCCTGTCAAACCAAAAGGACTCATTATGGCTTACACAGGAAAATCAACACTCAACGTAGGAGCAATAACAATCCATTCTGCATTTCAAATGCCTTTTAATAGATCCATGTTTCTCCCACTTAGTAATGAAATGATAGATTCTTTGCAAAAGCATTATGAAGAATTACATGTACTACTTATAGAAGAAGCATCATTAATAGGAAGTCGTTTCTTATATTCAATTGAAAAAAGAATGAGGGAAATAAAACATAATCCAGAAAAGTTTTTTGGTGGCATTGACATTATATTTAGTGGAGACTTATACCAAGCTCAACCAATACAAGAAAGTTACATTTTTAAACCTCCTATTGTGAACAAATTGCCATACACTTTTTGGACAGATATGCTCAAATGCTATGAATTGCAAACAATCATGCGTTAAAAAAATGAATACTTCATTTCAATTTTAAACAAAATAAGAACTAATTCAGAAATGGAAAATGATATACAATATATATCAATATTATTTTCTATCGCCAACCCCCGATTGATCTAACATTCCCATCTCTATTCTACACAAACAAAGTTGTACAACAACACAATACCAAAATGTTATCAATCATAACTAGTGAACCAATCATAATAAATACAATAGATGAAGTAGATGAGAGTTATGGTAATGTAACAATGTATACCAAAAACAGCCCCNCCCCCCCCCCCCCCCCCCCCCCCAACAAATAATAATAAAACTTTATTGATGACAATTATTCAATTGTGTATTGTCATTGATGTTTACACAAATATAGTGATGTTGCACACATGTCTATACCAAAACTGAGCACAGTTAGTGTATGCCAAGTTCTCTCAGGAATTGAAGAAGACCAAAGTGATTTTTAGTTCTAACTGAGTTCACTCGGGCATTATAGTATTGGTTGGGCATTGAAGGATTTCAGTATTAACCGAGTTATGCTTTTAGTGTCAGCCGACTAACAACAGTTTACACTTTATGTTTAACTAGTTATACACAACTGACAAACTTAACTTTTATTGATTATTTGGAAGGTTATTTAGACTGACTTGACAAGGCTTATCATATATATATAAGGTCAAGTTTGGACTGAATATGTGCATACATGTGAAAATAGGAGAAGAGTTTTGATATCGAGTAAGGAGGCAAAATCAAATCGGATTTTGATTGACATCCAGACAAAGCTGAAATAGAATATTTGATTAGTAAGGATCAAGTGTTTAAAGCCAAAGTAGAGATCTGAATCAGCAAAGATAGTATCTTCTCAAAATAGGGCAATCCATTATTGCTCTCTAACAATTGTAGCACTGATCTAAATCTCTTAACAGAGTAGACTTAACAGTCTTTTGTAAATCCTCTCACAAGGTGACATTTCTACATTGAAGTCTTTGAAGACCTCTAACAAGGCCACTCCTTACAAGGTGATTAAATCCTCTAATAGGATCACACATAACAGTGTGTTATTGTAACCTTTAACAGGATTGGCTCTTATCAAGGCTCACTTCAGAAGAGTGAAAAATAGTGACTAGTTGCAATTGGTGGTTTTTCCCATATTGGGGTTCCACATTAAATCTTGGTGTTATCTATGTACATGTTATTTTATTTATGATTTATGTTTCTACACATAATCACTAAAGGATAATCATAGTTAATATCTTAAGGTTTTCTTTGTTAACCGAGTGACAATAGAATATCTATGTTGAATGAGTAACAGTGAAAAGTTTGTTTAAGACATCTAAGGGACTTGGATTTGTTTTGTGGTAATTGATTCACCCCTCCCCTCTCAGTTACTCAACTCATTTTTAACAATTGATATTAGATCACCAATTTCTTACAAGGAAGGTTTCAAGGCCTAAGCTAAAGATCAGAGATGTCTTACAGAAGGGAGATCCCCAAGCTTAACAAGGACAACTTCACTGCATGACAAGATTTGATGAGGCTACATCTATCTACTATTGGAGATACTGGTTTGCAATTATTGGATCACAAGCATGTGGAACCACCAAGACGTATGTATGTGGATCAGATGATGGACATGAAGCATCATTACATAATGATTATTGATATAGCTTGTTCACTCAGCTATTCTAAATTTGATGAAGTCAAGGAGTACCCTACTGTCTATGATATGTGGAAGAAACTACATGAAATCTATGGAGGAGATGAAAATTTAAAGAGATCCAAAGAAGAAAGTCTCAGACGTCAGTTTGATCAGATGAAAATGAAAGAAGGAGAAGACATTACAAAATACAGTGAAAAAATCAAGAATAGTGGCAGTGCCATCAAAGCTACCGATGGAACAATTGAAGACAAAATAGTGGTCCGTAAGGTATTGAGGACTTTACTTCCTATCTATGCAATTAGAGTTTCAGCTATTCAAGAGATGAGATGTAGTAATGATATAAATCTAGATGGATTGGTTGGAAGACTTGCAGCTTTTGAGTTAGACAATTTTTATAATTATTCTCCTAATCCTAGCAATCTTAAGTCTGCATTCAAAGCTAACTTAAACCTTGGTAAGATGAACGGAAAATAGATTGATAGTGATAGTGATGATGATTCTGATGATGAAGATCTGGAAATCATTTAAGCATTACTTGCAAAAAGAGCTTCCAACGGAAAGTACAAAGGAAGAATACCATTGATTTTATTTTCATGTGATGAGGTTGGTCACATTGCTGCTAAGTGTCCAAACAAAGAAGACAAAGGTGAGAGAAATTTCAACAAGTATAAAGGCAAGAAAGATTTCAAAGGTTACAAAAGCTACAAGGAAAAAGGTAAGAAATATTTTTATATTGCTAAAGATTCTTATAGTGATGAAGATGAAGATGAAATTGTTTACATTTCTATTAAGGATGATTCAGACAATGAAGATAATGAAAAGAATGCACTTTAATCTCATATTAGTAAGAATGACACCTAGATAATTGATAGTGGTTGTTCTCACCACATGACTGGTGATAAAACTAAATTTGAACAGCTTGAGCACTATGATGGTGGGAGTGTTAGTTTTGGAAATAATGAACCTTTCTATGTGAAAGGTAAAGGTTGTATTACTCTAACTGAAGGGATCAAATCTAATAATGCTTATTGGGTTGAAGGACTAAGGCGTAATCTACTAAGTGTGGCACAACTGAATAACATTAGTTTCAAGGTAGAATTCATGAATGGTAAGGCCAAGCTCCTAGATGGTAAGGGAAACCTAGTTGAAACTGGCAGGCAAACAAAAGGTAATCTAATTCATCTTGATGTCAATGAAAGTTCATGTTTTATTGCACAAGTAGAAGAAAGTTAGTTATGGCATAAAAGGTTGTGTCATGTGAACTTTAATAACCTTATGAACATAAGAAAGAACAAAAGAGTAAGAGGTATTCCTATTTTGAATACTCCTAAATTAGCAATATGAAAACAATGTTAAATTTGGAAGACAGGCAAAACTAGTTTCAATAGAAAGAATTACAATACAGAATAAGTCTTGGAGTTAGTGCATACTGATTTTTGTGGACCAATTGGAACAACAAGTTACACAGGTGAGAAGTATTTCATTTTATTTGTTGATGACCATTCCAGAATGATGACTATTACGTTTCTCAAAGAAAAAACAAAAGCTTTTTAGAAGTTCAAGTGCTACCTTTCCAGAGTTGAGAAGGAAACAAGAAAGAAACTTAAATGCCTAAGATCTGACAGAGGAGGTGAATTCATTTCTAATGAGTTCAATGAATTCTGCAATGAAAGAGGAATCAAAAGACAAGTATTTGCCCCAGGTACACCGTAGCAAAATGGTATAACAGAAAGAATAAATAGATCCATTATGGATTGTGAAAGAAACTTGATGATTGAAACTAATATTGCTACCAAATATTGGAAGGAAGCCACTAGCACTGCAATTCACACCTTGAACAGAGTACAACTAAAGAAAGGTACTGAGAAGAAACCTTTTGAACTATGGTATGGTTATAATCCTAATGTTCGTTATTTCAAAGTATTTGGAAGTAAATGTTACATATTGAAGGAAGAAAGAGATGGAAATTTTGATGTCAAAGGTGATGAAGGTATATTCCTAGGCTACGTCTATAAAAGAAAAGCATACAAATGTTTGAATCTTACTACTCATAAAGTCATAGAAAGTGTACATGTAAATATTGATGAGTTTGAAGAGAGAAATGAAGAGAAAATTAGTAAAGATCCTGAGGACTAAAAACAATTTGTGTATTATGAACCTGATACTATACCTAATACATAGGAAATGGTTATTGGATAGTAACCATGTCAACTACTAAATTCATGAGAACAAACCTTGTTGCAACATGTGCCAACCAAGCTTCTAACTATTGAAACTAAGTCATAGACAGAGGGAAGCGAGTCTCAGAATGAAGAAAATGAGTCACAAACAAAGGAAACTGAGTCACAGATAGAGGCAACCAAGTCATAGACAAAGGCGCATGAGTCTCAGAAAGCAAAACCCGAGTGTCAGACAGAAGAACATAACAAAATATTTGAGCATGGTGAACATAGTGGAGCAAGCCCAGAATCAAAGAGGAAGGAAGATATACTTGCAAAGTATGTCAGAAGGCATCATGAACCTAAGCAAATAATTGGAGATCAGACATAAGGTATAATGAAAAGGAACAAAATCAAGGGTAAATGTCTGGTTAGTGAAATTGAACCTAGAACTATTAAAGATGCATTGAATGATGAAATATGGATAGAATTAATGAATGAAGAGATTGAGCAGATAGAAAAGAACAAAACCTGGACTCTTGTACCGAGAATAAAAGATAAGAATGTGATCTGTACTAAGTGGGTTTTCAGAAACAAGATGAATGAAAAAGGTGAAGTTTCCAGAAACAAATCAAGATTAGTATGTAAAGGGTATTCTCAAGAAGAGGGTATTTATTATGGAGAAACTTTTTCTCTTGATGCAAGACTTGAAGGAGTCAGAAATATTCTGGCATATGCTACACATAAATGATTCAAAGTATATAAAATGGATGTAAAATCTGCATTCTTAAAAGGAATTCTTGAAGAGGATGTCTATATTGAACAACCTGAAGGTTTATAGATCCTAACAAAAGGAATATGGTTTGAAAATTGCACAAAGAATTGTATGGAATGAAAAAAGCTCCTAGAGCCTAGTATGAAAGATTGCATGGTTACTTGATAAGTATTGGATTTCAGAGAACTAATGACAATATTAGCTTGTACATCAAAGAAGGACCTCAGAAAAAGATACTATTAGCAGAGATATTTGTTGATCATATACTATTTACTAGACATGATGATTTATGCAAAGATTTCTCCGAAGCTATGAGTAAGGAATTTGAGATGTCTATGTTTGGAGAAATCAAATTCTTTGTTGGTTTACAAGTTCATCAGTTGAAGGTATCTATATTACTTAGTCTAAATAAATCAAAGAGATACTGAAGAAATTTGGGATGGAAGATTCTATCCCAATTGGGACACCTATGTCTACTAGACATAAGTTGTCTAAGGATGATGATTCAAAGGAGGTAAATCAGACTACCTGCAGATCCATGATTGGTAAACTTCAATATGTTGTTCACACTAGACCAGATATTGTATTAGTTTTCGGTATAGTTGCAAGGTTTTTAGCTAATCCTAGAGAGAATCATTTGATGGCTATCAAAAGGATTTTGAGATATCTTAAGGTTATAGAAGAGTATGGATTATGGTATAAGAAAGAAAGAAACTTTGATTTGAAGACCTTTACTAATGTTGATTGGGAAGGAATTGTTAATGATAGAAAGAGCACCAGTGGTGGAGCATTATTTCTTGGAAAGAGGTTAGTCTCCTGGACAAGCAAGAAACAAAACTGCATTTCTCAGTCTACAATAGAGGCAGAGTATGTTTCTGCATTAGTGAATTGTTCAAATATCATATGGTTCAAACAGCTATTGTAAGGTATGAAGGAAGAAATTGAAGAGCTATTCATTATTTAGTGTGACAAAACCAATGCTCTTAACATTACAAAGAACCCTGTGATGCATACTGAAACCAAACATATTTAAATAAAGTATCATTTCTTGAGAGAATTGGTTCAGGACAAGGAAGTGAGATTGGAATATGTGAATACTAAAGAACAAATTGCAGACATATTTAGAAAATTGTTACCAAAGGATGCATTTTTGTATCTTAGAG
Source organism: Thuja plicata (assembly GCA_018584345.1). Taxonomy (NCBI): domain Eukaryota; kingdom Viridiplantae; phylum Streptophyta; class Pinopsida; order Cupressales; family Cupressaceae; genus Thuja; species Thuja plicata. Next base: position 3,156,654 of record MU224297.1, on the reverse strand, counting down.
GAAAGCTAGGGGTGATTTCCCTAACTGAGGCTCACTAAAACACAATTTAGTGATGCATCAGTTGAGCTACATAATAGATTTAACATGTTGATGGAGATTGTCAGAGCTTATTTCATATGAATCAGTACAAATAGGTACATTACAACTTCATTGGATGTGTATTGGATAGTGTCTTTGGAATTGGTTTTCAAATAGGGAGATTTTATTGATTTCATGCCAAAAGAAATTATTGAAGGAAATACTAATATTGATGACAGGGGGAGAAATTTTATCAGAAACAAAGATTCATGTAAGAGGGAGAGTTTCTTGAAAGATTGTGAAGACAGAGGGAGTTTTTGGATGAGAATCAGAATGAAGCTAACGACATTAATAAATATTATTTTTATCCTTATTATTGCTGCTCTACAATTCTTTGTATTATGACATGTTGTGTTGCCATCAATGCCAAAGAGGGAGATTGTCGATGACAATTATTCAATTGTGTATTGTCATTGATGTTAACACAAATATAGTTATGTTACACAAATGTCTATACCCAAATCGAGCATAGTCAGTGTATGCCAAGTTCTCTCGGGCATTGTAGAAGACCAAAGTATTTTCAGTTCTAACAAAGTTCACTCGGGCATTACAGTATTGGTCAGGCATTGAAGGATTTTAGTATTAACTGAGTTATGATTTTAGTGTTAGCCGACTAATTGTAGTTTACACTTATGTTTAACTGGTTATATGCAACCAAAAAACTTAAGTTTTATTGATTATTTGGAAGGTTATTCAGTCCGACTTGACAAGGCTTATCATATATATATAAGGTCAAGTTTGGACTGAATATGTGCATACATGTGAAAACAGGAGCAGATTTTTTTATATGAAGTGTGGAGGTGAAATTAGATGAGATTCTGATTAAGGATGTCTAGATAGAGCTGTAATAGAATATTCGATCAGTGAGGATCAAGTTTTTAAAGCCAAAGCATAGATCTAAATCAGCAAAGATAGATGCTTCTCAAAATAGGTCAATCAATTGTTACTCTCTAATAATTGTAGCAGTGATCTAAATCTCTTAACAAGGTAGACTTAACAGTATTCTGTAAATCCTCTCACAAGGTGACATTTCTACATTGAAGTGTTTGAAGACCTCTAACAAGGCCACTCCTTATAGGGTGATTAAATCCTCTAACCGGATCACACCTAACAGTGTGTTATTATAACCTTTAACAGGGTTGGCTCCTTACAGGGCTCACTTAAGAAGAGTGAAAAATACTGACTAGTTGCAATTGGTGGTTTTTCCCATATAGGGTTTCCATGTTAAATCTTGGTATTATCTGTGTACATGTTATTTTATTTATGCTTTATGTTTCTGCATGTATTCACTAAAGGATAATCACAATTAATATCTTAAGGTTTTCTTTATTAACCGAGTGTCAGCAGAATATCTATGTTAACTAAGTAATAGTAAAAAGTTTTTTTAAGACATCTAAGGGACTAGGATTTGGTTTGTAGTAACTGATTCACCCCTCCCCTCTCATTTACTCAACTCATTTCCAATAAACTCAACATGTTGGTTGAATTATATGCGGGAAACTATGACATAAATGATGGACTAGTAAATGGTGTCGATGGAATTTTTAAAGTGTACACAAGTAAAATCAAAATAGATATACTATGGATTCAATTCAATGACTTAACTACTGATGTTAGTAATAACTGAGAGGGGGGTGAATCAGTGGCCTCAAAAATTAATCCTTAAATCAACCGTTAAAACTTATAACCATAAATTATGGCTCTAGTTATCTTCTGTCCTACAAGATGAATGCCTTGAAATACTTATATCAATTTAATACTTTTTTGATTACTTTGTTAAACCTTCTTCTGTATGTTTACCGATAAGCAGTCATTCATATACCAAAACACAATAAATAATCTAGTGTATACTGATCAATCCAGAATTGCATATGTGCAATGTAAAATAGTAAAGTAATGAAACATAAACACATAACACATGGATTTTTAACGTGGAAACCCTGTCAAGGGAAAAAATACTAGGACTAGTACCCCAAATTTTCACTCTTCTAAAGTGAGCTCTTTTAGGAGCCAACCCTGTTAAAGGTTACAAACACACTGTTAGGTGTGACCTTTTTAGAGGATTTAGAAAGATACTTTGTCACTTAGTATCTGGCATCTAATGCTACCATCCTTGATCAAACACTCACTTGGCCTGTCAATAGGTATCAGGCATATCTAATGCTACTTTTTATGATCAAACTTTTTGATACTCCTTGGGATGTATCTCAATTATAGAAGACTGCTAAGTCCTGCTCGGTTAAGAGACTTGATGCTTCAAAGGTTAAAATGAAACAGTAAAGTGATATGTTCACACATACAACTTGAATTGCAGATTTTTACATCTATTATAAGTGCATTACCTCTCTGATCATTATGATCAATTAAATACCCTTGATCCACATTGTTTTTCTTTGTGATGTTGTTTCATTGTTCGTCGGTGTCTACAGAAGCTAGCTATTTCCCCAGCTTGTTGATCAAGACTGAATGAAGACTTTCTTCTCCTTTAGATTCTCCTTAGCATCTTTCCTCTTTTCTCTTTTGTTCACCCCACAATTCGTAATGAATTAGGTTTTTCTCTTTATAGATATGATTTCACCATTTCTTGGCTTTCTCAATCTTGGCATGTTCCACAATTATTTCCAATATATTTAGAACAAAACTCTAGTTTAGTCTCATCGAGATCTTCTTGCCAACTAGACAAATCAGCTTTAAATCAATTACTTATCTCCAGTTTTAACTGGATGAGTAAAACAATGATAAGTATTAGTTAAATCTATATATATCTCTTGACAACTAAGAATTTTGTCATTTCTAAAATCTCTGTTCTATCGGTCAACACTTCAGTTAGTCATCGATGATAACTGACTGTTCTATTGGTGTGACTTCAGTTGTCTTCAGGAACTCCATCCGTCGAGCAACACTATAATTTTGTATGTCGGGTTACACTGTGTTTTTTCTCGTTAGGAAACACTGTGACTTTGCTCATTAGTAATGCTGTGCGTTTGCTCATCGGGTAACACTGTGACTTTGCTCTTTTATTCTGACCATTGAGGTATATAGTCACTTTGTGAATACTTGACTTATATGCATTACTGATAGCATAGCCTTGATTCATCAGTTCTTTGAAGTCTTTGGCAGTATTTCCATGACCATATAGATTGCATCAAGTTGACATCAATGACAATACAATACATTAACTAATTTAATTCCTTGCATGATCATCAACTTAACATCTTAAAACATTCAATCATTTACATGTTCATCAATTGGATAGTCTCAATCAACTAAATTAGCACATCTATACACCCAAAATATTTTGAAAGAATGGGTGCCAATAATACTAACTGCAAGCCTCTATCGATAAAAAGAAATTCAGCACAGATAGAAATTCAAAAACAATTCCTAGTGCAGCTAGCATGTGCATGAACAGTTCACAGATCGCAAGGCCTTACACTAGACAAACTTGCATTTGATCCATTTAGAGTCAGTAAATTTGGTCTAGCCTACACATCACTGTCATGCGTTAGAGATATTCATTCACTCTATTTACTAAGTCTACTTACAAAAGAAAAATTTAAAGTACACAACAAAATTATATATGAGATGCATTGACTCCACACAGAAGCAAATTGAGAGATCACATTCAAAAATATTGTTAATACAAAACACATTACTATAACTATTGTCTCACTAAACACAAGAAGCTTAAAATCATGTATCAATGATATTCCTAATGAATATGATATACTAGAAGCCGATATACTATTCTTACAATAAACACATACCAATCATTTCCCTAATTTACAAAAATGCAAACAATTTCAATCGTTGACTATGTATCATTCTTATGGACTACTCACGTCAACCACAAAATATATAGAAATTAAAATTTTACAACAATACTATTCAAATAAAATAGAAGTTCTACAAACAGACCTACTCATATCTACCATTCCACTAACATTATTTAATGTCTACTCACCACCGAATACAAAATCTCTTCAATTATAGACTTTCTACAAAAAGCACAAAACAATGTTGAAACCATACAAAACATAATAATTGTTGGTGATTTCAACATTAATATGCAACAAAAAAATTTTAAAAAAACAAATAAATAAATTAGAATCATTTTTCAATATAATTAATATTAAATACTTACTTGATATAAACAATTCCTTCCAACATTCACTTATTGACCACATTTGGTCAAACATTGAATAAAAGTTTTGCAAAATCTATAAAATAGAAGCATATTGGAGTGATCATGATTGTATATATCTATTACTTGACTTAGTCAAAAAAGAGGATGCAATCAATGTAAGTACCTATGCTTTCCCCTCAATCTTATGCCATTTAATGTTTTTTACTTTTTTCTTTTCAGTTCTTATTTCTTTAAATTTTGCGTACACTTATATTTACTTGTTTTTATTGTGTTGTAGGAATGAAGACCACCAACAAAATTAAAAGTAAGAAAACAAAAATTGAAGCATAACAATTCATACTATAAGTATTTTGAAATATGTATTCAGTTCTAAAAATTTTAAAAAGTATTTACTCTATTAGCTTTCATATCTCTAATTTCATTACACCAGTATTTATAAACATTATGCTATGCACATGATTGTTATATAGAGACTTCCCATTATAAACATTATGCTATGAACACTCAAGTAAGATTGACCACTACATTCATTTATCAAAACCTATGATGTCTCACCACTCAATATGCTCAACCTCCTCTCTCTCCAATCTTACCACCGTCCTCTAATTAACTATCCTTCAAATGTCATTACAGATGCATTTCAACTAGTCTTCCTCCGCTTTCTCTATATTCATGCACCCAAAACCTTCTTTGTCATGATGTTGGAGTTACACATTCTCTCTCACACATTTCTCCCAACTCTCTCACTTTCTGACCTTCTTTCCCACAAACTTGTGCTTTCATATTCTTTCATCTTCCTAAAATGGTCTTTATTTCCTCTTTTCAGTATCTTTCTCAAATCATTATACTCTATTCTATTCTTCAAAATACTGACATAGTTACATCCTCAAGATATGGCTTTTCAAACATACTTCAATTTATGGTTCTCACTATCTTTTATGCTCCTCTACATTTAACCTTCTTCACAAAGGCTCCATACTTGTATCCTAATGGAAGTATACTTTTCTTCACTGGATTAAACTCTACTTTAAAAATTTGATAACACTTGTGAGGAAAATAAGTATAATCTCATCTTCCTTAAGCATCTCACTATCATTTACAAGTTGTCGACACTATAGACCCTTTTGATGAGTTTGATTTATATTAGTGGGATAGAACATAGCCAAACAACTCCAGGAGGATATCAGAATAGGAATACTAGTCTCAGATCAATGCCTTATCCATTGGGCTAAAACCTACATATAATACTGAAACTGAAACACCTTACTAGGCATAGATTCAAAACCATAAACATAAGAACTTTCAGATTGCTCACTACAGGATCCTCAAGTAGATATCAAACATAATTAATGTAGTATTCAAAGGAGTTTAGTTTGATTCTCAATCAAATACCAATGAAATACACATGCATAAGCAGAACTCATACAGTAAGCCAAAAAACTCACAATTCCACTAACAACACAAAGGAGAGACTCATTTCTGAGAAGAAATTATATTAAGTGTGATGAAAACTATTTCTGAATCAATATGACAAGGAAATATTGTCAAGTTCAAACCTTGAGTTCATCTCTTCAATCTGTGCAATCTGATCGGCAATCAATTCTTCAATCTATGGATATGAGCGCAACACTCTAATAGGAAAGAAACTCCATGGCATGACTATGACAACAACCCTCATTAACTCATAAAAGAACCGACGACTGTGTATGCATTTACCTTCTGATTATAAAACTATTCCTGTTAAGTCTAGATATAAATGCATTCCCATATATCAGATTTCCATCTGTTCAGTCTTCAACAGCTATTCAGAGCCGCCCAAAAGATCAAGTCGGGTCATTAATGTCTCTGAGAACAAATATCAGTCCACTGCCATGAAATTTGATATGAAACCTTTTAAATATTTGAATTTTAAAAAATAACGGTCACAGGTGGCGTGGAAAAGCTCAATCAACGACCCAGATTCAAACCTAACCTTTATTTTAAAACACTACCATTAATTCATCTTTAATCTATACTCGGGAACTGACCTCAACATTTAACTGGCCTCTAAACTTAGGTTTGCATTTCTCTTTAGTCTCCAAGTCACCGGACTTTTTCATTAACCATGGTCTCATCCAGAGATTCATCAAGAAGCATTAGATCTGATCTAAATTGAATGGTTAGCGGGAAGTCTCTTAATAAAAAGAGAATATTCGATATCAACTGGAGACCTAGCGATAAGGAAAACTCATAATCGCTGAACAGTTTGGAATATTCAATCTCAATCAAGAGACCTGGAGACTGAGCATACAAAAATGGGGCTCACCACTGCCAGATGTCACCTCAACTTAATGCCTTATCCATTAGATGTTGATCAATTTGTCTTTAAGGTTGTAAATCAGTCGTTCGATCCATTCTGACATGTATGCACTTTATCTTTACCTTTTGACTCAGACCTAACTTGCCAGCAAACCATGGTAAATCCTTTCCCTTTATCTCCTGATCGCTGAATATTTATCTTAACTCTGGTCTCATCAAGAGACCTAGCGACCAAGCATATCATTTATGGGCCCGCCTAGACACATCTCACCCTGTCATTTGTTTGCAGCTGTCTCATCATCTCTGATACTGATGTCAGCTCTAACATTTAACTTAACTTATCTTCAACCATAGGAAATTAGGAGACTCAACGATTGAGTAAACTCCAAGTCGTGAGACATTTTTGCTAACTACATTTAAATCTTGAGAGTGGGCGAATGAAGGCATTCTTAACTCTCATTAAACCTTTGATAAACATCTGGAGACTTGGCGACTAAACCCTAGTCTCACATGATCACTAAATGATCGTGACTTTTTAACATTTATCAGGAGATCACCTGACTGTCGTTGATTAACTTCAACTTTACATCTGACAGTCCTAACCAAGTCTCGTAACCTTTGATACAAACCCCAATTTTTCATGAGACTCAGGGACTGATGAACATGTGTCTCATCTCCATTCTTCATGTCTCTTGGTCGCTAGATGTATTTTGACTTGTTAGCTTTATTCAGCAATCTAGTGACCACCTTGGATCTACATAAATCTGAAGGTTGTCGCCTAATCTCATGATATTTGACTCAACTCGACATCCTTCATGAGATCAGGTGACAATACATTTTGAAAACTCAGCACTAACCTTAGTTAAATCTCAAGATAACGTGACTGAAAGGTCTCAAAGTCACCAGACAAATTCATTAACTCAGGGGTATATTTGGAGATCTAGCAACCACCATAGGATCATCACTTCATCAGACTATAGTCGCTAGGTGGCATGATCATAAAGGAATATGTCATTTCATTAAGAGATTACTCTACCAAAGGAAATCGCTAAGTCACCAGAAGGAAAGGAATATTCCTATGGAATTAAGAGACTAAGAGACCGCATGAAAAGGAAAAGAGAACATGCCAAAATGGATCACTTAAGTGGCCCAAAAAAGTAACTGTGAAACATAACAAGGCCAAGGCAACTAGGTTTTTTCTCAATTTTTTGACATGAAAACACACCAAGGGCTTACGGTTTAGGCCAAAGACCCAAAATAAATTGCAGAGACCAGGAAAAGAAGCATGAAACCATGAAAATTTGACAAGTTCTAATAATGGCTTCGAATGGGATGTATGCCTCTTGTAGGAATAACAAGGATTCAAAATTACTGGGAGAAGCAGACCACCTATAGGAAAAGGAAACCTAACCTAAAAAAGAAAGTAGGAAACAACAGAAGGGAAATTTACTTCTACCAGCAGAGAGAACACTTCTGTAACTTATTCTCTTATCTAAAGGGAATCAAATCAACTCTGATGGGCCAAAGCCACCACAAAATTCTTGATCCAGCTTGCGTTTGTCAAAAACTAAATTTTTTGTGCCCTGCACTAAAAAATTCTCTCATTTGCCTAACTAGAAAAACTATCACTTTCCATCGGCTCACCATAAAAAATATAAACCCCTTCACTATTTGAGCTAAAAATAAAATCAGACATATGAAAAACATATATCATATGTATGTTGCTCTCATTAGATAAGAAATCACTGAGGGAACTGCAACATGTATCATCTTCAATCTCTAATCCATATCTGGAAGAATCAATGTCCCACTAAAAAGAAGAGAACTCAAGCTCTTTCACATTGCTAGGGAAAGCAACACTAGATCCATTCACATTAGTAATCTGCACCTCAAAGGAGAAAGCACTTTGAACCTCATGCAAACACTGGGGAGACTCATCAATTGGTATCTCATCATCAAAAATAGGAGCATCTTGCATCTTGTCAGCATTAGACAAACCCAAAAATTGCTGGTGGGTGGGAGGGAAAACATCAATACACTCATCATAAAAATGTGAAACTGAAAGATGATACTTCAATGACTTAATGCAAGATTAAGAATCGGAAAGAGATTCAAAATATACACAACTTTCCCAATCAGTGCTCAACATTATATCAAAGGTCACCTCATCACTTGAAACTAAATGAAAACTGATGAATTTATCATCTAATATGTCATACTAAACCTGGTTGTAGTTTAGTAGTGCAGAAGTAGCAGAAGAATTAGAAACACACATGTCAAAGTTAGACCCTACTAAATCATGCTCTCAGCCAAAATCAATGTGTGCTAGGTGTGAGAACTTAGAACTATCCCTCCCTAAATTTTTGAGATATTCACAAGACAACATATCTGAAATTTGTTCACTATAAAGTGAACCACTGTCCTCAACATCACCCTCCTTTGATAAGCAGTCATTAGCAACATTTTCACTTATCCAATTTTCTTCTTCTTGTTGACTGCACAAATCTTTTGCCCCAAACTGAGAAAGAGCACCACTTTCATGATTATAAGAGAGAGTATCATCACTAAAAACATCTCCTTCATAAGTTCTATGATTCTCAATAACAACACTACTTGATACAACCTGAAATGTATGTTCTACTTCAAGATCTGCATCATTAGTTATCCAATGCCTAATATGCACATAATGTTCTTCCCATAAGGATGTTGGCCAATTGGTTGATTCAGGGAAATAGAGTTCCAAAAATAAACCAATAAAGACAGACTCTGAAAACTCAATACCCCCTAGAAGCTCATCATATACATCACAAAACCTTTCATAAAATAAAGGTATTGATAGTTCCCTTCTCCCTCCAACCTTCAATCTCATCAATAATATGCAATCCCTAAGGATGCCCTGGTCTAATAATTCAAGCTCCTCCTCCAGATTACCCATTTTAACTTAATACAATACTTCCATATGATTTTGCAAAAATGCAACTCTCTGCACACCTTATTCCTTTTCTTAGTGCTTTGATCACTTAATAAGGAAAGTTTTAGAACTTTGAGAAATACCTAGATGTATTGGAGTAGCTGCAAAATATGTGATCTGGAGTCACCTTCAAATCACCCTTCATAACTTTGTAGAGCCGCCACCTATTTGCAGAGGAAAAGATTTACAATTAGCTGAGACCTTCTTTCCCAGCTCTAACCTTCTTCAAATCAGAAAACTCACAACACACCCCAATATAGGGTCCTCTAATGATTCCTCTCTTGAATTAACATTATAAGTCACATGAGTCCAAAAATCTACTTACTCTGCCACTGCAAGGCCACCTCTTCTTTGTAGTATTTCTTCAAATGTGTACACTGGTGCAAATCAGAGAACTCGGAGTCGCCACTTACCAAATGTGAGATAGTACTTGGATTTCTTCAAGGAATACGACTTTCTAACACTTTGCAATGACAAACAGAACAAACCTGAATTGTTTTAAAAACCATGAGGAATATCTTCCTTGTAGCACATGACTCTATAACTATCTTGTTAGTGACTTCCCCAGAAGAGTCACCATATTTTTGGTGACTCATATGGGTCAAATGATATGATAAATGAAACACCCGAGATTCCCTAAAAGTTCAGCAATGTTTTATATCTCATCCCCACTAGAGTCACCATCTTTTTGGTGTTCGAAAATGTTTATGCTAACTTGAACAACCAATATACCTTAAGACTTATGTTAGGAGTGGTTAGCTCAAGTGTGTGAGCTCTATAAGGTAACTGGACCAACTATAGGGTTAAGACTACCCTCTTCTGCTTCTTGCTCTGCAAAACCTAGGAAGGTACACCTAATCTAGACTAAACTCAACTCTTTACCACACCTTCTACTTCTAGATTTAAACAATAGATGAATGGTAAGTAAGTAGTAAATGCCAACCTAGCATTCAGTGACCCTCCACTATCATGGGTGGAGTAAGGAGGACAACACCTCAAAAGGTAAATAATTTTGTGATGATTTTGATTTATATTTGTGGGATAGAACATAGCCAAACAACTCCAAGAGGATATCAGAATAGGAATACTAATCTCATATCAGTGCCTTATCCATTGGGCTAAAACCTACATACAATACTGAAACTGAAACACCTTACTAGGCATATATTCAAAACCATAAACATAAGAGCTTTATGATTGCTCACTACAAGATCCCCAAGTAGATATCAAACAAAATTAATGTAGTATTCAAAGGATTTTAGTTTGATTCTCAATAAAATACCAATGAAATACACATATGCATAAGCAGAACTCATACAGCAAGCCAAAAAACTCATAATTCCACTAACAACACAAAGGAGAGACTCAAGTCTGAGAAGAAATTATATTAAGTATGATGAAAACTATTTCTGAATTAGTATGACAAGGAAATATGCAATTAGATAATATAAAATTTTTTATACAACTTTCTTCCTATGTCAATACCACTGAACTACATCTGCTATCTTCTAGACTAGAAACAAGTATTAGCTTAATGCTTTCTACTCTCCCAAATTTCCAGCCCTTTCTAAATGGTCTTGAGTATTCTTTTATAGTAACAAGAATGCTACAAGATTTAGACCATTTAGGGTTAGGGTTTACAACCAAATAAATATAAAATTCAATTCTAATGTCAAGTTGAAACCCTCAGTTCATCTCTTCAATCTATGCAATCTCATCGGCAATCAATTCTTCAATCCATGGATATGAGCATAACACTCTGATAGGAAAGAAACTCCATGGTATGACTGTTACAACAACCCTCATTAACTTAGAAAAGACCTAGCGGTTGTGTATGCATTTACCTTCTGATTTTAAAACTATTCCTATTAAGTCTGGATATAAATGCGTTCTCATATATCAGATTTCTATCCGTTCGGTCTTCAACAGTTGTTCAGAGCCACCCAAAGATCAAGTCGTGTCATTAATGTCTCTGAGAAAAAATATCAATCCACTGCCATGAAATCTGATATAAAACTTTTTAAATATTTGAATTTTAAAAACTAATGGTCACATGTGGCACAAAAAATCTTGAACAATGGTCCAGATTCAAACCTGACCTTTATTTTAAAACACTACCGTTATTTCATCTTTAATCTGTACCCGAGAACTGACCTCAACATTTAACTGGCCTTTAAACTCAGGTTTACGTTTCTCTTTAGTCTCCAAGTTGCGAGACTTTTTCATTAACCATGGTCTTATCGAGAGACTCAGCGACAAGCATTAGATCTGATCTAAATTGAATGTTTAGCAAGAAGTCTCTTAATAAAAATATAATATTCGATATCAACTAGAGACCTAGTGACAAGGAAAATCATAATCGATGAACAATTTGGAATATTTCATCTCAATCAAGAGACCTAGAAATTGAGCATACAAAAAGTGACCCCACCACTGCCAGATGTCACCTCAACTTAATGCCTTAGCCATTAGATGTCAATCACTTTGTCTTTAAGGCTTTAAGTCAGCTATTCGGTCCATTCTGACATGTCTGCACTTTATCTTTACCTTCTGACCTAGGCCTAACTTGCCAGCAAACCATGGTAAATCATTTCCCTTTATCTCTTGATCGTTGAATATTTATCTTAACTTTGGTCTCATCAAGAGACCTAGTGACCAAGCATATCATTTATGGGCCACCTAGACACATGTCACCCTGTCATTTGTTTGCAACTGTCTCATCATCTCTAATACTGACATCAGCTCTGACATTTAACTTAACCTATCTTCAACCATGGGAAATTAGGAGACTCAGCGACTGAGTAAACTCCAAGTCACGAGACATTTTTCCTAACTGCAGTTAAATCTAGAGTCTAGGCGACTGAAGGCATTCTTAACTCTCATTAAACCATTGATCAATATTTGGAGATTTGGCGACTAAACCCTAGTCTCGTGATCATTGAACGATCGTGACTTTTCAACATTTATCAGGAGATCACCTGACTATCGTTGATCAAATTCAACTTTGCATCTGATGGTCCTCGCCAAGTCTTGTAACCTTTAATACAAACCCTAATTTTTCATGAGACTCAGTGACTGGTGAACACGTGTCTCATCTCCATTCTTCAGGTCTCCTAGTCGCTAGATGTATTCTAACTCGTCAACTTTATTCAACAATCTAGCGACCACCATTAGATCTGCATAAAACTAAAGGCTATCACCTAATCTCATGATATTTGACTCAACCCGACATCCTTCATGAGATCAGGCGAAAAAGAATTTTGAAAACTCAGCACTAACCTTAGTTAAATCTGGAGATAACGCGACTGAAAGTTTTCAAAGTCGCCAGACAAATTCATTAACTCGGGGGTATATCTGGAGATCTAGCCACCACCATAGGATCATCACTTCATCGGACGATAGTCGCTAGGTTGCATGATCATAAAGGAATATGTCATTTCATTAAGAGATTACCCGACCAAAGGAAATCGCTAAGTCGCGAAAAGGAAAGGAATATTCCTATGGCAATAAGAGACTAAGAGACTACATGAAAAGGAAAAGCGCACATGCCAAAAGGGATCACTTAAGTGGCCTAAAAAAGTAACTGCAAAACATAACAAGGTCAAGGCAACTAGGGTTTTTTCTCAATTTGTTGACATGAAAACACACCAAGGGCTTAGGGTTTAGGCCAGAGACCAAAAATAAATTGCAGAGACCATCAAAAGAAGCATGGAACCATGAAAATTTGACAAGTGCTAACAAAACTCTCCATCAAAAAAATTTAAATTAGAGACTTTGTATAAACTCTTAAAAATAATATGTAATAAGTTATGTTGTATATATTATAGTTTCATTTCTATAGTTATAATTGTAAAAATTTAAAATTTAATTATAAATTTAAAATCTAAGGTGGAATTTAAATAATAAATCAATTCTAAAATTATATAATATTGCATGATATAGTATTTTATATTATACATATTATAGTATAATAAATATTATATATTAGAAATTGTAATAATGATATAATAAAATATATTTTTCTGTATTTTTGGGCGATGATGCGAAAACCACCGGACTCTGCAATGACAAGGAAACCGCTGAACTCGGACTGCCCTTCAACTCGGAAACCATCGTCTGATCAGTCGATCTGCTCCGCTGGCAACATTGGAATTTGCACCGAGAAACTCTCGGCCCCTTCAAATGATAGGTGTGATCCTTCATTTATTAATAGTGTTAACTTGGCATTTCTTAATTCTCCTCTCTACCGATCGGTAGAGACCATACCATCAAACATAACCTCGACATTAAGGAAGACTCCTATGGAGTCTAACATCCCTTTTGTGACCACTGATATTAACAAACATGCCGCTCATTCTGGTAAACCTAAATTCTTTTATGAATTCATTGCTCAGTCCTCCATCGACGCCAGTGCTAAATTTAACATTGCTCTGTCTAATGAAGCCAAGGAATCTGGTAAGAATTTTGGGCTTGCTTTTCAATCTTTCTCTGTTGCTCCAAATTTGGAAATGTTGATAGAAATTAGGAATGACAAGAATAGGCTTAATAATTATGCTATCTTCTTTGGGGCAGTTAAAATTGAAAAAGGCCCTCCTCAAAATTTTTTGGATGACTGGTTCCATAATTATTGGAACCTTAAACTGGGTTTTCACATTTCTTTCTATAGACAAATACAAAAAGGTTTGTTTGTTATTTTTTTCAATAACCATGAATCTCAAGCTGCTACTCTTAAATGGTAGTATTGGACTATTGGTAACACCTAATTTCAGGCCCTTACTTGGACCCATGAGTCTGTTCATGAAGAATTTTTGGCCCTTTCGGCCCCAAGATGGATTTTTCTCAAACATATTCCGCCCTTTTTGTGGCGCTTCTTACCCCAAATTCTGGAGCCTATCAAAAAATTTATTAGAATGGATGATATTGTTAGACTAGTCCCACATATGGATGCTCGAATTCTGATTTTCGTTAACCAAGGAAGAGAAATACCTAATGATACCATGATCAACATTGATTCTGATACTTATTTGAGCCCCATTGAAGTGTTAGGTGGACTTAACACATGTTTTCATTGTAGAAAGGGGGATCATCTTTAAAAAGACTGCCCTATTCTCAATAGAAACCCTACTTTGAATAAAACTACCAATACTAGTGTGTCTAACAATTAATATTATCCCAATATTGATTCTTCTTTGAGTAAACCTCCACCTTTGACTGCTCCTCTATTTGATTCACCCATTATTGAGCCTCTCCCATCTATGCAACCTTCTGTTTATACCCCGCAGACCTCTCCCACCTTGGATTCTGAGCATACTGACAATTTTCTTACTGTTTCTAAAAGTAGGAAAAAAAGGACCAAAAAACTAAACTTCCCACCTGGTGACCAAACCTTGACTGAGACATCTCCTCATCGTCCTCCCAGTGTTTCTCCTAAACTTTCCAAAAACCCCTCAACTCTTTCCAGCTTTCTTTCCTCAAAACCTTGCATATTGGAGTAATTGAGTCTTGATGTTGTTCTCCCTAACCCCTACCTGAAGACCTTCAATGAGATCTCTGATGAGTTTTTTATCAAAGTTATTCTGACCAATACTATGAACAATCTTAATCAGCTTTGTTGCCCGAACCCATTCATGGATATTGAGATTGCATCGCAAGTCTTTTCGAATGACGTTCTCCATCTCAAATATGATGTCCGCTCTTCTAAATGAAGAGGAAGGCTATTAGGGTCCAAAAAAAAAAACCTTATGCTAAAAAACTTGGAGGAAACTCCGTTGCTGCTATAATGCCTAATGATGAGGCCGCGGGTGTTAGTGGTTCTTCACCACAAAATGTTTCCTCCTGAATTTCACTTCATGGAACATTAGGGGCCTTGAATCCCCAGATAGAAAACAAATAATCAAATGTTTTCTTGATTTTGTCAACCACACTGACTTCTTGATGCTGCAAGAAATCAAAGCTACTGGATTCACTCTTGAAACCAACCTTAACTTTATATGGAAAGATACAATTAAATTTGTCACATAGCACCCTAGAGGCAGGGGTGGCATAGCTATTTTAATTAATCCTAAATGGGAAAGGGCTATTACAGATAATGACATTTCCCCCTGTAATAGAGCCTTGTGGATTACTTTTAAGTTCAATAGCATGGAATTTGGAATTTGTTCGGTTTACGCATCTAATGACTACAATGAGAGATCTCAGCTTTGGGCTTGGATTGACTCTCTTCCTAATATACCTTGGTTCATAGGAGGGGACTACAATATGATTGAGACTCAGGATGATTAGAAAGGTGACCTTCCCTTTAGCTAGAAAGGCACTGAAAAAATTCAGTGGAACAAACTTAAGCATAATAAACTTCTTTTCGACCCTCTGTCTAGATCCAAGGATACCAATCCTAGCTTATGGCATACTTGGTGTAAATTCGAAAAGGGGCCAGCTAGAATCTATTTGAGACTGCACTATTTTTATGCTAACAAAAACTTTTTCTCAGTTTTTCTTGATAAATTTGGTAACTCTGTCTGGTTATCCCCACTACCCTTTCTAATCACCATTCAATATCTATTTGTATTAAGCTTAACAATTACTCTACCCATGATAAGACCCCCAATCCTAAATTCATTCTTAACACTAGTCTTCTACATGATGAGGACATTCTGATGGCTATCAACCTCATTCATATTATTAACAAAAACCAATATTCCTCCATTTCCCACACTGACCGATGGAATAAGAACATTGTTGCATGGCAGACCTTATTGAGAACCTGAGTTTAGAAGAAGGCTAAAGACTATAGGTTCACTAAGAAACTTCTTAATGATAACCTTTTAGAGGCTAAGAATAGAATTCAAGCTAATCCCTCGGATGACTTTCTCATCCCCTATGTGGCTTGTGCCAAAGACGCCCTTAGGAAACATCAACAGATTAAGATTATAGGTGCCCAAATTAAGTCCTGGGAACACTAGCTACATGTCGGTGATACAGGGTCTAAGTTCTTCTTTAATCTTATCAAAAAAAAATAGTCTAACAAATCTATTGACAGAGTTATTGTTGATGATCAAGAGATTACTGACATTGATGGCATAAAACATGCTTTTGCCACCTATTACAAGAATCTCTTCATCTCCGAGGATACGGAGGAAGCTAACACCCTTACGAACTGATGTAAGTCTTTGATTCCTAATAAGATCTCCAACATTGATGCTTCCTTTCTCAGTAAGGAAATCTCTATGGAGAAAATTGAAAATTCCATTAATACTCTTAAATTTGACAAAACTCCGGGACCCAACGGGCTGCCTGTTGAGTTCTACAAGGCCAATAACACTTGGATTTGCAAAGATCTTCATGATATATCTAAGGAAGCCTTAGTTTCTAGAACTTCGGGTAGAAACATTAATAGTGGCATCATTAAACTGCTTCCTAAAGATGGGGATAAGGCCCTACTTAAAAAATGGCGTCCTATCACGCTGCTAAATGTCTCCTATAAGATCTTTTCCAAAATCTTGGCTATTAGAATTGATAAAATCTTACCCAAATTCATGTTCCCTACCCAAACTAGATTCATAAAAGGCAGATATATCCTAGAAAATTTAATTACTAGCTGGGAGGCCTTAAATTGGCAGAATTATTCTAAATAGAACTCAACTATGTTCCTTCTTGATTTCAAAAAATCCTATGACAAAATTGAGTGGAACTTCATCTCCATGATGTTGGAAGCCTTTGGATTCCCTATTGTCTTTTGTAATATTGTTAAAGTGATCCTTAATGATGCCTTTTCCCAAATTGATGTCAATGGGTCTCTTTCGGAGGCTGTCCCCCTTGCCCGCTCCATTAGACAAGGCTACCCTTTGGCTCCTACCCTTTTTTCTATTGCTGCAAATTCCCTATTCTATATCCTTAGAGATGAAACCCTCTCCCCGATGGTGAGGGGTATCTCCCTTCCTAATGGTTATGACCTTATTAACTGTCAGTTTGTGGATGATACTGCCATTTTCCATGAATCTTCTGAAACTAACTTTGAAGCTCTTCCTGAGAAACTCAAGGTATTTTGTACTATTTTTGGGGCTCAATTAGCTCATGCATAATCTATGTCTTGGGTGGGATGAGAAACCTCCTACCTAGTTTAATAAATTTGATTTCTAGTGGGGAGGAATGCACACCATTGTCAGATATCTGGGTATTTCATTCTTTGTTGATCCTTCTCTCAAAGATATGTGGCTTTGGGTCAAGGAGAAATTTTCTAAAAAGTTGAATAAATGGCACAAAAAATCTCTATCTCTTGTGAGTAGAGTCTAAGTTTGCCAAAAAATTCTTTCTTCTCACAATATTTATTATGCTTCTGCCTAGATGTTCAGCAACTACCAAATTTTAGAAATCCAAAAAGATATTAGGAACTATCTATGGTCAAATGGAAAAGGTAACAAAAATCTCCATGCTATGAGATGGGACTGGTGCCATTCGGACAAGCTCCTTGGGGGGCGGGGATTGAAGGACCTTAAAACCATGGGGATTTCCTTGGCTGCCAAATGGATCTTCCACTCTCTTGCTAGGGATGATCCTTGGAAAGTTCTTGTTAGAAGCAATATTGAAAGAGGTTTCCCCAAGAATGCTAAGGCCTGGAAGAACCTTCCTTTTTCTGATTTAATAGTAGGGGATTTTCTAGTTATGGTTCAAGGCTCGGTTGTCTTCAAATCCATATGGAAGGCCTAGAGAAAAGTTAGGAATCTCGCCACTAATAAGGCTTTCCATGATGATAATTAGCTCTTTGGTGAGAGGTCCATTTGGTGTAATTTGCATCGCTCAGTTAGGCCTCTTGCCCTCACCCAAGGGTGTTCTGCCAAGTTGTGGCATAAGCTAGGTATATCTTGATTTGTAGATATTTTTGAAAATTATTCCATGATTAGCTGGGATGAGTTAAGGACCAGATTTAACATCCCCTTATCCCAAAAAAGGACTTATAATTTGATCAGTGAAGCCTGTAGAAATCTTTCTTCCTAATGTCATATTGATTCTGATAGATTAATTAAGGTTAAATAGATTGATGGGACTATTATGAATAAAATCAAATCCAAAAACATTTACAATGTGATTGGGTATAATGATTGCATCATTGGCCATGTCAATAAACTCTGGTACTCTAATCTTGATATCCCCAATTGGAAAAATATCTTTGGTAGATTATGGAAATCCCCCATTGAGCCTAAAATCAAGTGCTTTAAATGGTTCTTGACTCTGGATAGACTCCCTATTAGAAATTATTTCACTACAACACAATACTGTAATATTTGTAGAGTTCCTGAATCTAGTAGACATATCTTCTTTGACTGCAGTTTTTCCAAAGAAGCTTATGTTTGGTATCTCTATTCCTAGTAATGTTAATGTTTTTGAGATCATCACTGGTCATATTGAAGCTTATGTTTGGTATCTCTATTCCTAGTAATGTTAATGATTTTGAGATCATCACTGGTCATATTGATGGTATTAAAAAGGATACTAACCTATTTTGGAATATTCTCTCTTCTAACATTCTATGGCAGATCTGGAAGTGCAGGAATGAGGAAAGGTTTCAAGGTAATCCTAGGATTCTTACTGAGTCTTTAAAAAGTCTCACATACCTCAAAATCGTTTTGCAGGTGCAAATTACCATGAGGGTGGAAAAGGATAAATTCAAAAGACTTCTTAAGAATGGGTACACCACTATCTTCACCTACGAGGTTAAGGATGGTCAAGCCTGGAGAAATCATTTGGACAATCTGCACCTCTTTGAAAGAACTATTAAAGATTTCAACTGTGAGCTCAAAAAGAATAGTAAACATGCATCAGCCAACATGATCTTCCTATTGCGCCAGATTCAGAAGAATAAGAGCATCGTTTGGATGGAGGGCACCATGGGTTGGACTGCCTGGGTGGACGTCTTTGATGATCTCTTGATCTAGTTTTTCTTCTTTATGTTTTCTCTATCATTGAACTGTTATACTTTTGATACTCTTGGTTTGAGGCGCTGCCTCTGAACTATGGTATTTTTGTTGTGATACTATGAACTGATTTTGTTATTTTGTTTTGATACCCTTATTATTAATACAAAAAAATTGTAATAATTATTTATTATTTATAATATATTTTAAAATATAATATAGTAAATATTTTATAATATAGAATAGTTATATATTATAACATTATTCAAATATATTGAAATTGAATTTTGTAATGAAAATAACATGTTTATAGTAATATAAAATATATATCTTATAAAAATATATTATAAATTATAATAAAAAAATTAAAAATTAATTAAATCATTACAAAACTATGGTTAAAATAAAACTAACAAAAAAATAATAGAAACTGTCTGAAGTTTTTTTTTGGTTTATTTGTTCTATACATGCCATTGATAATATACTCATCCAAGACATTACCATAGTTAATATTAGATTTCTACATAATACTATTTCACTAATATTTTTGTTGTTCATATATGTGTTGGATTTTTTCTTTTGAGATATGTATTGGGAAAATGTAAAGGTTTGTAAATAGTTTGTTTATAATTAAGATTGTTTAAAATTTTGTTTTAAGGGAATAGAATAGGGTTATAATTTTATTCTAATTAATTTTTATTTTGTCTTTGAGTTAGTATAGTATCATATTTGACCATTTTTGAACTCGGTAGAATGAAATCTCTTGAATCTTAACTCAAAATAAAAGCTAAATATCCCTAAAAACTTTCTTGTGGACCAAAAAATTAAGTCATATACTCACTATTCTTTGTTTCCTATGCTAAAATATTTTAAATCATCCAATAAAAATCAAGAACCATGATATTGATAAGTTAAATGATTCTAAATGCACTCTATAGATGACATTATATAGTTTTAAACAAACTTGAAAAAATCAAATCTTACTAAATGTATCTTAAATAAAAAATTTAAAAATAAAATTATACCTACTTTAAATAAAATGAATGTCTCTCAACTATTAACTCTCTATTTTTTTATTGTTTTAATGCTAAAAAGGAAAGAAAGAGGACTAACAAAAATAATAATGTGATCAATGAAAAGAAAATTCTAAGAACAAGAAGAAAATAACTAGCATATGAAAAACAAACTAAAAACCTTCCTATAACATAACTAATGCAAGGAAAATATATGAATAAACTATCATTGGAAGGAAATTGAAGACACTATTTGGATTACATATTCTCTTAACTACTTATATAAAATCATTGCTAAAGCTTTAGCTGCAAAGATTAACTAGCATCCAAAGGGATAGTTAGCTCCAAATATACGTGATTCCCTGTTGAAGATTTATCTTTGATAACTTGGTCTTAATTTGAGGAATTAGTGAATGAACTCAACAATCAAATCAAAACAAGTCAAATATATCCACCCCAACAATAAAATTGTATTACATTTGCATTTTTCTTCTCAATTATTCACTCTTAATGAAAAGGTGAAACATTTGTGCATGAATTTTAAATCAAATAAATTCACATCTTAAGCAAGTAACAAATCCTCAAGATACATATCAAAATTATTAGTTTTATCCCTTCTTAATCAATAATGTTAAAAGGCTTAGTGCATGGAAAACTAGAAAAGTTGATCTTATGAGAATGTGAAGATCTTGATGCAACCAAAAAACCGTAGAACTGAAACATATAGTGGTCTTCACAAGCATGATGAAAACTATATATAGGAGAAAAATAAAAGGAAATGGGGAACTAATCTCTACAAAAAAAAACCGACTTTGGGTAGGAGCCAATGCAAAATAATAATTTATGCAACAACACCAAATTCCACATGTACATTTAATATCATTATAAATACAATGAAGAATGTTTAACTGTAGTTTATTGCAAGAGATGAAGAATTATTAGTTGTAGTTTATTATGTAAGAAGGAGTAGATGAATTTTAGGAGAATATGAAGAAGAAGGAGAAGGGGAAAGAGACGGAGAAGGAGAAGGAGAAGAAGGAAAGGGAGAAGAAGGAAGAGAAGGAGAAGGAGAAGGGAAGGAAAAAGAAGAAGTAGAAGAAGCAGAAGAAAATGAAGGAGAAAAAGAATCCATAGAAGGAGAAGAAGGAGATTAAGAAGAAAAAAGAGAAGAGGGGAAGGAGAAGGAGAAGAAGAACAAGAAGGAGAAGGAGAAGGAGAATAATTTTGGTATGTGGTGATTGATCATGCTATACTGTACACTCTTAACAATTAATGGGTTTCAGGACAACAACTTGATTTTTTTTTTTAAACTCGTCAAGTATTTTCTTAGGTTAAATCATCAACAATTTTTTAGGGTTGATTTCTTAATTTAGATTCATAAACTACCTAAAAGACCTATAAATAAGTGGCGATGTAATATGAAGATTAGATTGTAATTTTATTTTCATTAGATAAAATAATAAGTGCACGTTTGTTTCTCTGGTGGATGTAGCCCATATTAAGTGAATCACATTAAATATTTGTGTAATTTATTTTTTTTCCTTCTCTATTTCTCTATTATCTCAATATTATTTATTGCTCATATCCTCCTAAACCCTAACAACTAGTATTAGAGTGATGTATTTCTCAATGGTTTGGTAGGAAATATCAAATTCAAGCGGGAGAAATGGAAGATGATGGATGGAAATCTTAAGGTTGATAAGTTCAATGGCCAAAACTATCAGCTATAGAAGATGAAAATGGTAGATTATCTATATCAGAAGGATCTTTACTTACTATTGAGTGCAAAATAAAAAAAATGAGACAGTTCTATCTCCGATGAGCAATGAGAGGTCCTTGATAAGAAGATACTAGGAACAATATGACTGGAAGACACTAGGATAAATATGACTGTGCTTGGCATTATCAGTGGCTTTCAATATATAAAAAGAAAAAAACAATGAAGGATCTAATGATGACATTGGACAAACAATATGAGAAACCCTCGGTCTCAATAAGGTATTTCTTATGAAACATTTATTTAATATGAAGATGCCAAAAGGCCAGTCTGTTACTAATTAGTCAAATAAGTTTAAGATGGTTATTGATCAACTAAGTTCTTTAAAAGTAAATCTAGAAAGGGAAGAACCAGATCTAGGGTAAACATGGACTGTTGGAATTGTGGGAAGAAATGATATCTAAAGAAATATTGTTGCTCTCGAAATGGAAAACAAGGGGATGGACAAAAACAAAATAACAAGGAAGAAAATGTAGCAGGTGATGTGTTACAAGATGCTTTGATTATTTCTTTGGCAAATATTACTGATTTTTGGGTGTTAGATTCAAGGGCTTCATTTCATACCACACCCCATAGAAAATATATTCTAGATTATGTTCAAGGTGACCTTGGCCAGGTTTATTTAGGTGGTGATGAACCATGAAAAATTGTTGGAAAGGAAAAGATACAAATAAAATTACCATATGGAAATTAATGGCTTTTGAAAGAGGTGAAATTTTTTCTTGATTCAAGAGAATAAATTTAATACTAGTAGGACAATTGGGAAGTGGTGGTTGACCAATCCTATTCATAGACAATTTATGGGTTACTAAAGGATAACTGATAATTGAAAAAGGGGCAAAGTTAGGTACATTTTATTTATGTACTGGTAATACTAATTATTCTATATCACTAGCTTCCACAGGAACATATAAAACTCTATGACACAATTGACTTGGGCACATGAGTGAGAATGGGATGAAGCTTCTCCATTCAAAGAATTTATTTCCATGTTTGGAACTAGTTGATTTGGATTTTTGTGAAAACTATGTTTGTGGAAAATACAAGAGGGTTAGAGAGAGAGAGAGAGAGAGAGAGAGAGAGAGATATTTTATCTTAGGTCATCTTGGGAAATTGCGTACAAAGGATCAAAGAGAACAAGGAAACCCTATCTCATGATTTATGAAAATTTAATCTCATTAGTACATAAAATGAATTTTTTTCATTTATTTACTACTTTTTAACTATGTCAATTGATATGGGAGACAAATTGAACTAAAAAAGAAAGAATTTATATGTAAAAGTTGTGATTATTAAAAGTTTCAAAATTAAGGATTCACTTCATATGCTTATAATTAATTTTTGGTCTATAATATAATACAATTACCTTATTTTTTTGTAGGTCTCGTAATCACCTTTCCAACGCCTGTAAAAAATTCAAATTTCAATAAGAAATGCAAAAGTTATGCCAAATTTACTAAAATGTGTTTTTTATTTTTTTCAAAACGTGTATCCAATTTGGATCGGATACCCGATACATATTGAGAACATGATACCTCTGACACACCTAAGGATTTGCAATGAGTTTATTCTTGGGTTTTGGCTTTGGGATGCCAAACCCATGATGGTCAACCCAAAAACCATGTTTTCCAATATTTCTTCCGATCTCCAGACTTCAACGATGTAGCTGACAAATTTTTTACACCCAAATTTGATGAAATAAATTTAAGGGTTTCTTAGGGAGATTCTCATATTTCCTTCAATATAATTTCTATCAAATTTGAGTTGAATAAGTAATTATTATTTATATTCTAATTGAGTTACCTTTAAAGTCCTAATTGATAGACTGATTGAAAAATCACTATAAATTTCAAATGGTATGAGTCTACTACTTATATCTAGAATCTTATAAAAAAAATGTTATCATTTGATTATGTTTAAGGTGGTCAGATATACACCTACTTCTTATTTTTTTCTTTAAATTTTTCGCACTACTCCATAGAATTTTGAAATTTTCACCATATAGATATTCTTTATTTCAAAAAAGGCTTGTAACTTAGAAACTACATTAGATTTTCTATAGATTCTCTTCTTACATATTTTTGATATAATATTGATAACTTGTTCAATTGTTTACATCAACTTGCCGAGCTCTAATTTTTTGAATTACTACTCAGATACAACATACTAAGGCTTACTACCATACAAAATGAATGGATAACACTCCAACAAAAGTAAACCAACAAATGGCATCACATATGGCTAAACATTTCCATGTAAGTACAATGTAATACTTCTTATCTAACAATCAAATCTCTAATTACTGATCCATCACACATACATAATATATCCTTTTCATATCGACCATCACATATGTAAATTTCCATAAAAATTGATCTTATATATCCATGAAAAAAGCTAATAACTCCAATAGTCAAACTTAAGAACAATATGAGTAGCGTGTGAAGTGTCAGCTAGATCCATGCTCAAAACGTGTTCCTAACCTCGAATAAAAGCATAGATTTCATCATACATGTCTGCTCTATCATATACAACTATCAAACTGATCAGATCTATGATTTGATAGGATCACTGATCGATCCAATAACCAGTTGCCTCTGTTCTTTATTGTTCTTTGTTTCCTCGATACTCAGAAGGCTATAACTCAATCAAATGATAACATTAACTACTCTGAACATAGACCAAGGTAGAAAATAACTTTTTGAAGCTCCTCCTAGGTTCACACCTCAAAAATCAATCATACATTCATGTACTAATCCATATATCAAACATTGTAAGTTATGCCAATTTTCCCATACTTAGTCAAATCTGCACTCTAACCTTCAGTATCATGATAGTATGATTTAAGTAACCTTCAAAGTTATGTATGGTTTCCATTAATGATATCTATATGGTGTGAAAATATGGATAGGGTTTAGAACAATGGGGGTTTTCCCATAAAAGAGACCCTATGCCTCTATTAACCATATACATTTAAATGTAATGATAAGGACTATAAATCTGGAAATGTTTGCAAAGAATAATGAAATCAGGTAGAATAAAATACATACCTCATAACATAGCAGATCTGGAAATACCTATTTTCTAGTGTCTGTATCAAGTTTATGGAAATTCTGTAACCTGATCTGGAATGGAAACATATAGACTGAGAAAACCTAAAAATATTTTTCTTTTTTGAACCAGGTCAACCTTGACCCAAATACGGGGGTGTAATTGTGCCCCTTTATGTCGACCTTGACTTGCACTACTCCGATGAAAAGTATGTTTGCGGATCTTGAAATTTTGACAAAAAGGGTATCCAAATCTACTCTGCAACTCCTGAAACAATGACTTTAGATATTATAAAATGGTGTTTTGGGGTGGCTATATAGGGTTTTGCCTTAGTGAAACCCTTGTTTTGGTGATTTCCACCTCCATAAATAGCCGGATGTAATAGAAAATGTGTGTGTGTTGCTCGTAGGAAGAGCTTTGAATGTGCAATGCCAAGATCTAAACCTGTAGATCAAAACCCTATCATGAATTGAAATGAGAGAGCAATGCATAGATTTGAATATGATAAAGAAAGCATACCAAGCCCCCAAGGATAGAGTACTCCTATGAAATTCATAATCTGTAGTTGTTACCCCATGATTGTATCTTTTGAAAGCTTGAATGTTGAAAATAGTATATCAGAGAAGAAGGAAGGATTGATGAATTCTTTTTTTCTCCAATGAATGTCCACAATAACTTGTCCACAAAATTCTTTCTTGCATAAAGGAATCATCATATCTTTTCCTCCTATATCATCCTCTTGCATGTCATTGTCATATCATATCAAATGAAGGTAAAAGAGAGTGTTTATATAGAGATTTCAAGGTAAGCCTCCTAGGGAAATGTGAGGGCCCCTAATTCAAATTTCACCTCAAATTATGGTCCAATAACAATAATCAACTAAGGAGGAAATTCATTAATTAAATTTGGAATAAAAACCATTCTACATTCAGATCCGGGGGCCAATTTTGAATTTAGGGCCTCACTATGATCCAAATTTGAAAGCAGGAACAAAAACCTGACAAAGGTCAAGGTTGACCTCGACCCTGACCTAGGTCAAGGTCAACCTAAACCCTAACCTAGGTTAGGGTAAACCTTGACCTTGACATGAGATTTCAAGCTAGTCAACTTAGAGTGTCAGTGAAGTTTCCAGGTCAGCCAGAGACCTAGGATGATGGGAAAATAGAACAAAGTGCTAGAAAAGGGCATAGGAGACTAGAATAAATGTGATAAAGTCTAGGTGGAATAGTACATAGGTCCTACCTAGAAAAAAGACTCATGAAGAAGGAAATAAATGATAATCCTCAGGATCCTAACCCTAATTTCACCTAGAAATGAAGAATTACCAAGTGCAGATGCATCCTAAATGCGAATCTATCAAGTAAATGCACTAAATGAGGGTGTTAAACCTACCCAAATGGAATTTTTTCCACTTTAATATGATACATTTATCCCCCACTTTATCTTAGATATGATACTACGTGAATATGCAAGCTAAAGTAAGAAAACATCATAATAAATAAAAAGGATATAGCCAATTCCTCAATGTAGAGATCCTGCAAGAACCTTTTAGTACCTGCAACCTACAGGACACAAGGTTAATGAAAATCCATAAACCACCTAAGACTTACTAATATGAAATTGAGAACTGCATAGAGCCCCTTATGCTCCCTGTTTCAGCTTACTACTTTTGAAGGGTGAAACAAGGTGATAAGGATATCCCTATACACTGGATATGCAATTTGTTGAAAAATATTTTCTTAAACTAGTTATAATGATTCCTAACTTTTCTAAATGAATTCAAGGAGTTAGGTGTCTAAATCATGAGTCCAACACATCAGATGACACTAAAACGGAGCTACAAAACTCAAGTTATGATGAAAAGAGTGAATGCATATATAATAGCATATAAAGGGAAATTCAAATTTAACCTAAATAAACCATAACAAAACCCTAACAAAAATGATATATTTTTTTTATCTATAAATAAGGGAAGAGAAAACATACCTCCTCATTATTACCATATATAGTGATACAAACAAGAGAGAGGATATACAAGTAGCCCCTGATGCAGCCTATTCAGACATCAGCAGGGACTACATCAGATACTGGAGTCTATAGGGAACCCATCCCATCTTCCGTGATGACTATCCCACCGGTGATCCAGGCCTTTCAGAGAGGACACACCAAGATAGTAGCATACCAGAGGAGGAGGGGGACCATAGATATGAGGAAGATCCCACCTCCGAGGGAGATCCCATGGAGGACAAGAGAGCAGAAAGGATGCCCCTAGCTAATAGTACCGGTGTGGATGAGCATATTGTTCATGCATCACCACTGAGATCATGACAACCTCCACGCGCCCATATAGAGACACTACCTTTGAGACCTAGATATAGAGAGCATGGAAAGAGTAGTTAGTCCATGCCACCACCATCTAGACCCTTCAGTGATACCCAGGAGGGAGATCCAGGTATAAAACATGTATTTTATTTAAATATTTAAATATATTTTTTGAAGAAAATTACTAAAAGATAAATATATTTTAATTATTTAGCCAGCATAGTAGAGTGGAGGAGCTTCATATCTGAGTTCCTGAAGGATGCATTCCTTTCCTACTGACTACTAGCCAGCAAGTGAGATTTCCCCATTGGTCATAGGGATCCTGATAGACATGAAAACATCTTTGCTTGTGTCCATGCTTAGGTTATTTAGAGAGAGAGAGAGAGAGAGAGAGAGAGAGAGAGAGAGAGAGAGAGAGAGAGAGAGATGACCTATGGAGATCACAAGAGAATATATATGAGATTAGCATATCAAGGAGCCACTCGCAGAACACCATACAGAGATCTTCATCTCCACATCTTAGATTAGAGAGATCTGGGAGCCATCGACCACCAGAGCATACGGATAGGAAAAGTGATAGATAGGGCATTGTGCCACATATGTATCAAACTCAAAAATTATATATAGATGAAAAACTCTCTTTTCTAGTTAGTTCTGTGATTGATTACTATATTTTCACCAATAACATAAAACATAATAAAAAGAACTACGTGTATGAATGTATTCGAATACAATTTGCTAAAATCACCTAACCTATAAAATAATCATAACTATTTTATAAGGAATAGATAAATAAACAAGGAAAGAATGATGTACTAGGGATAATAATGTTTTAGATGCATAATGTTGATAGGTTCCTTAAAAGGAACACCATCCATATGAGTAATTTTTTAAGCACCTGAACCAAAATCCTCAATTACAACAAAAGGTCCAAGCCAATTAGGGTTAAACTTTCCTATTTCACCAGGTAAAGGATTTAGATTTATTTGATTCTCATATAACACTAAATCACCCATTGAGAATGATTGTTCAATTACATTATGATTATACTTCTTTTGAAGTGATTTATGATAAGCCTTTATATTTTCCAAAGCATTCCTTCGTTGTTCATCCAACATTTCTAATTCTTGTAATTTTTTTTCTTGAAATGTATCTTTGTCAATTACACCATGAAATGAAACATGTAAAGAAGGTATTTCCAATTCCAAAGGCATAATAGCATTAGTACCGTAGACAAGATTATAAGGAGAAGTACCCATGGTAGTACGAATACTAGTCCTATAAGCCCATAAAGCATAGGTAAGTTGGGTATGCCAATCTTTCGCATGTTTATTAACTGTTTTCCTCATAATTTTTATTCAATGAATTTATTTGATGCTTCAGATTGACCATTAGATTGAGGATAAAAGGGAGTCAAAAATCTATGTTGAATTTGATACTTCTCCAAGAATTTTACGACTTCTTTATTCTTGAAAGAGGTACCATTATCCAAAATTATAGTTGAAGGAATACCAAATCGTGGTATAATAATGTTAAGAATGAAATCATAAATAACATCCACAGTAGTTGAATGGAGAGGGAAAACTTCCACCCACTTTGTAAATTAATCTGTTGCCATCAATATCTACATATGTCCTTGAGAAGAAGCCGGTGAGATTTTTCCAATAAGATCAAAACCCCAAATACTAAAAGGCCATGGAGAAACTTGATTACGAAGCTCACAAGCAGGAGCATGAATCAAATTACTATGTTGCTGACATTGAGGACACTTCTTAACAAACATGAAAGAATCTTTTTCCATTGTTTTCCAATAATATCCCACTCTAAGAATTTTATTGACTAAAGATTTTCCACCAAAATGTCCCCCACAAGAACCAGAATGAGCTTCTACCAAAGCTATTGGAATTTTGGTTTGACCAAGACATCTAAATAGAAAACCATCATAAGAGCATTTGTAAAGTGTATCTCCAAAAATGATATAACGTGTTGCAAGCTTCCTAATATGATTACGCATGTTTTGTGTTGCCGATTTAGGAAAATTATTGTCTTTCAAAAAATAAAAGATATGAGAATACCATTCATCCAAATGCAATTTGAAAGAATCATAGGTAGCCTCATTGGAAATTGTAGAGTTTTTAGGAGTATGTACAGTAAATTTAAATTCTTCAGCATTATTCTCAAGATAAACCAAAGAAGCTGCACTTCCCATGGCATCCGCATGTTGATTATCTTTCCTAGGTAAAGTTTGAATTGTATAAGAA
Source organism: Thuja plicata (assembly GCA_018584345.1). Taxonomy (NCBI): domain Eukaryota; kingdom Viridiplantae; phylum Streptophyta; class Pinopsida; order Cupressales; family Cupressaceae; genus Thuja; species Thuja plicata. The sequence goes on along the minus strand of MU224297.1, from coordinate 3,126,828 downwards.
CAGAATTGTGAAAGAACATCAAGAGAAAAATCTCTATATTATATCATTTTATCATTCTTAGTCTGATAACCTCCTTTAATCTATTCCACAATCAATTCTGAATCTCCATAAATTTTCAAGTTTTTAATGTTAAGAGATGAAGCTTCTCGTAAGCTAGCTATAAGAGCTTCATACTTTTGTTTATTTATTGAACAAAGCTGAAATAGAAATATACGTAAAAAATAGCAGTAGTCCAAACAAGGAGATACAAATAAGAAGAAAATTAATATTGACCAATCTGAAAGGCCACTAAAAATATACATTGAGTATCAAATACAAACCCAAGAATAAACCACTAAAAGCATGACCAAACAAGGCTAATTCAACTACACAACAACAAAATAGAGGGAAAAATTAAACATGGCGGAAACCTCGAGCGGAAAACCTCTGGTGATTTCCTCGAGTGGGAACCAAATTTCAAATCCTGGCCATGGGGGTGCAGGTTTTGTAGGTACAGTACATGCTCTGGAAGCTTCTCTTCCGGCGGGAGGGCTCCTTCCCTAGCATAAAGACACCAAGGTTGATTTTGATCAAAATGGGTTGAAGTCAACCAAGATTACTGTACCTAAGAGTACCCTGAATGAGGGCCCCTCTGTAGATCCTCGATAGGCTCAAGAATCTTGAAAAGCTGGAGTGTCAGCTCCCAAGGGAAAGTGGGCGGGCCTCTTTGGTATTAAACCAATAGGGAAATCTTCCTTTCCTATGGTTAATATGATATCCAACCCAGCAAAAGGAGAATTCTCTATTATTATCCCTGATCCTTTGATCAATCATTCCATTTTGGCAATGGAAATGACCCTGATAGGTAAGTTTGCGGGTGGAAGACCTAATATTGAAGCTGTCAGATTGTTTGCTAAGAGGAAATGGTCTCTGAAAGGGCAAGTCGATATTGCTGCAATGGCTAAAGGGTTATTTTCCTTCAAGTTCTCCACTATGGAAGATCTCTCACATATTCTCTATGGGGGCCCTTGGATGCTAGGCCACTTCTCCCTTTCCCTGCGTAAGTGGTCCCCTAATCTGGTTCTAAATGATTCAGCTTTCTTTGTCTTGGCTCCAATCTAGGTCAGATTCCTGGGGCTTCCACTCAAATATTAGCATGAAGATGTTCTGGGAGGATTAGCTAGTTCCTTTGGAGAACTCCTATCGATTGATCCTATGACAATGACTAAAATGAGAAGGGTGTATGCCAGGATTTATGTTAACATGCTCCAGAAAGTAGATCTTCCAAACAATATAGTGATTAAATCTAAGCTTGGATCTTGGTCGCAAGAAGTAGAGTTTGAATCCCTCCCCTTTGTGTGCTTTACCTGCAAGAAATCAGGTCATAGGGAAAAATAATTCCCTCTCAAGGCTCAGAAAGCAAAAAATATCCCTTCGAAGGAACCAAGGAAGATCTGGAAGGAAAAACCTCTAACTTTACTCCCAGTTCCTGCATCAAAAGAGCTAGTGATATATACAGAGAAAGATGCTACTAGTCTGATGAATGCTTCAATGGGAGATACCAACCAAACATGTTGTGGGGATCCTCCCTTGTTAAAGACAACTGAGCCAGAGGACTTCTTTGAAGAAGGAGAAATTGCCGAAGATCAAAAAGGTATGGAAACCCTTTGTGTTAAGAATTCCTTTTCTCCTTTAGAAGTTATAATAGATCTAGGTGCTAAATTGGTCGATAGCCCTCAAACCCCTAAGAAAAACCCTAGCTGGGCAGACTCGATTGAAGAATCTAACCCTTTTTAAAAAGATGGAGGGGACCCTTCGAGAGAGGTTTCTTCCAGAAAGAAGAAACACACCAGCAGCATATCTGGGATGCCCCAAGGAGGAGTGGTAACTAGAGAAAAGAAAGCAGATGTGGGTACTCCAAAACATCCAAGAGGACAACCTAAAAATAGCTTCACTCGTGATCAGGAGAGTAGACAAAGTATAGCGGATGGGTGACAAAGGACCATCTAGGATTGCTCCCAACAGTTATAAATGAAGATTATCTCATGGAACATCAGGGGATTAAATAGCCCCCACAAGCAGGATGTACTGAGAAACTTAGTTAGAGATTAAAAACCAGATATCATTCTTATACAAGAAACTAAAATGACAAGAGATAAAGTGGAAAAGATAAAACTGTTCAAAAATTGTGGAGTGACTGGGTGTAGCTCAGTGGAAGCCTTAGGTGGAATTGCTTCCTTTCAGAACCTGAACACTATCTTTGGGGATCTTATCAAATCGGAAGGCAATATATCTTCTATAGGATTTAACCATATTCGTGACAGATTCACTTGGGTCCTCTCTAACATTTATGCTCCCAACTCAAAAACTGGAAGGGACAGATTCTGGCAGAGATTGGAAGCGGAGAGAAGTAACTTTAAGAATGATTACTGGATGGTGGTTGGAGAATTTAATACTCCCCTGACAGAATCTTAAAAAATGGGTGGTATCTCCTCTCAGATTGATAGTGGAATAGCTCTCATGGACTTTATCAATAACCAAGCCCTCTTGGACCTTGAACTTAAAGGTAGTAACTTTACCTGGTCTAACAGAAGAGTTGGGGATAATTTGATTCAAGTTCATCTGGATAGGTCCCTTCTGACTATGGACTGGATTCTTCTCTATGACTATTCACTATCCTCTCTTCCTAGAGTTGGCTCTGCCCAGTCTCCTATTTCTATTCAAGCGAATCCTATTTCGGGGAAGAGGAATTATCTTTTTTGATTCAAAAAAATGTGGATGCAACACCCTAACATTGCTAAGCTTATTGAAGAGTGGTGGAATATCCAAGTGGAGGGAACTGTGGTGTACAGAGTGGTTCAAAAACTTAAAAACATTAAAAGCAGAGTTAAGGTTTGGAATAAAGAAAAATTTGGAGATATTTTTAAAAATAAAAGTCTGGTCCAAGCTGATCTCGAAGAAATTCAAAGAATTATTGACCTACAGGGTCTGACGGAGGACAACAAAGTCAAGGAGAATAAAATTCAAGTTGACTACCATAATATTATCTCTAAGGAGGAGGTATTTTGGAGACAACATTCTAGAGCTCTTTGGCTCTGTGTGGGTGATAAAAATACCAGGTTCTTCCACCTTACTGCCTGGAAGAACAAGGCTGCTAAGAGAAAAAATCACATCAATGGAAACCAGGGTATACTGAGTAAGGAAGAGGATATCAAGAAAGAAATGACTAGTTACTTTGCTTCCCTTCTCAAAGCTGACCCTGACCTCTCTGAGGATAACCAACATTTTCTGCTGGAAACGATCCCCTGTATTCTGTCAAGAGAGGATAATAAGATGTTGGACAAAATTTTGTCAACTCTGGAAATAAGAGTGGCTACCTTCTCTTTTGAAGGAGAAAAATCTCCAGGCGGAGATGGATTCCCTCCCTTCTTCCAATCCTTTTGGCATATTGTGGAGAAAGATATCTCGGATGCAGTTAAAGAGTTCTTTGGATCTAGTTCTCTGCTAAGAGAAGTTAATTCCACCTTTTTTGTCCTCATTCCTAAGAGGCCAAGAGCAGATAATGCTGATATTTTTAGACCGATCAGTGTATGTAACACTTTCTATAGGATTATTTCTAAGGTCCTCATGACCCGTATCCTGAAGATCCTCCTGAAAATAATATCCCCCCAGCAAAATGGCTTTGTTCCAGGTTGGCAAATGCTTGATTCCATTATCTCTGTTCATGAGAACATCCACTTGATGGAGGCCTCAAAAAAGAATGGATTCCTCATGAAGGTGGATATGTCTAAGGCCTATGATAGAGTGGACTAGAAATTTCTCTGCAAAGTTCTGTCTGCTTTTGGTTTCTCTGTGAAAGTGATTGGTCTTATCCAGCAACTCATTGGTTCCCCTTCTATCTTAGTGTTGGTGAATGGTTCAACCTCTAATATCTTCTTTCCTTCAAGAGGCCTCTGACAAGGAGACCCTATCTCCCCCATCCTTTTTTCTATCATGGTTGAAAGCCTTGGGAGAATGTTCACTAAAGGGGTCTTGGAAGGGAAGATTCTTGGCCTTCTCCCCTCTTCCTCCTCCCCTCCAAGCTCCCATGAGCAGTTCGTGGATGACACTGTCCTTATGGGATCTTCCTCTATTAAAGAAGCTATAGCTATCAAGAAAGCTCTTGAATCTTATTCTTCGGCTACTGGTCAGCTTATAAACTGGGATAAAAGTTCTCTCTTCTTCATAAACACTCCCCTGGATCGGCAGAGGACAATGGCAGTTATTCTAGGATATTCTATTTTTGTTCTACCCTCTAGCTACTTAGGTCTGCCATTGGGAAGTAAACCTCCTGATTCTTTCTAGATGGAAATTGTGGAGAAATTCAATAAAAAACTTGCTGGGTGGAAAGGATCCCTCCTTAGCAATGCTGGAAAAGTTATGCTGCTTAAGAGCTCCCTCCAAAATCTCCCAGTTTATGCCCTGAGTCTTTTCAAAATTCCTTCTAAGTTTGCAGATACTATTGAGAAAATTCACAAAAGATTTTTATGGTCTAGAACTAAAGTTAAAGACATGACTCACCTTGTGGCTTGGGAAAAAGTGTGTAAGCCGATCAAACTTGGGGGACTGGGTATCTGAAGAATTAAGGACATCAATACTGCTCTCCTAGCTAAGCAGTGCTGGAGAAATTTTGAGGAAGAGAAAGGCTAGAACAAAATTCTTAAGTCTAAATATCTTTTTGAGCCTCCTTCTATTAATTATTTCCTCTCTTCTCCTAATGTTGTTCAGGGCTCGGTGATTTGGAATAGAATTTTGAAGGCTAGACCCCTAGCTGCTAAAGGGGCCCGATGGAAAGTTGGCAACGGGAAGAAAAGAAATTTCTAGGATGATCCTTGGTTTAGAGAAAATACTTTGATCCAGTACCCTGGAATGGATAACATTGCTGTCATGTGTAAATTCAGATTTGGTTGTAAAGTGGTAGACCAATGGAGGGAAAATAAATGGTTAAACCTGTATGATATTGATCCCACGCTGAAAAATATTAACCTGGATCTTTCTCCTTGGGTTATTAATGCTAATAGAGAAGATGATCTAATCTGGGCCCCTAATCCTAATGGTATCTTTTCTGTGGCCTCTACCTATTTGATGATCAACCCAAGGGAGGAAGAGCCTAAAAGAGCTAAGGTTTGGTTTCCTTCTCTTATCCCTAGAATTAACTTTTTTTATTGGTTGTTTATACAGGAAAAAACCCCGACTACTGATAATCTAAAGAAAAGAGGATGGATTATCCCTAATAGATGCTATCTTTGTATGAAAGAGGCTGAGACCTCTACTCACCTTCTGATCCATTGTCAGTTCACTAAGGAAATATGGAGGGTGGTGTTACAGCACTGGAAAGTTAGCTGGGTGTTCCCCAATAATATTAAAGATTTTTTGGAACAATGGAGAGCCCTAATTCAACACCCTTTGGCAAAAATTGTTTGGGATTATACAGGGCCTCATGTCATATGGAGAATATGGAAAGAAAGGAATGACAAGATATTTTGAGACAAAAAATCTACTCCTATCTTGATTGGATCCAAAATTATCAACAATGTTAATGAAAACACTAAAGTTGCAGTTGAATTAAAACCTAAACTTCTGGAAGGGATCAATGATAAGGAGGTCCTTTAGAATTGGGACTTCACCTCCAAATATAAAACCCCTCTTTCTCCCTGGGAGTCTATGGTTTGGAGTTCTCATCCTCTTGGATGGCTCAAAGTGAACTTTGACGGAGCAGCTAAAGGAAACCCTAGCAGAGCAGGATGTGGGAGCATAGCTAGGAATTCTGAAGGAAAGTGCATTGTGGACTCGGCTCATCCATTAGGATATCAAACTAGCCATATGGCTGAAGCTATGGTGGCCCTCAATGCTTGCAAACTTGCTAAAATGTAGAACTATTCTAAATTGTGGCTAGAAGGGGATTCTTTGAATACAATAAATTGTATTAAAGAAATTAATTCTCCCTCATGGAATACTAGTCATATCTTTGATGAAATTAAAACTCTGATGGAAGGATTCGACGTCACCTATGCCAGTCATGCCTACAAAGAGTCCAACTGCGTGGCAGAAAGCCTAGAAAATGTGGGTGCCTTTAGTGATGATGTCAGATACTGGAATGAAAATCAAGGATTAAGTATTGATATCACTAATCTTGTGATGTACAATCAAATCTGTCATAAACCCAAAAATATTCCCAATAATGATGACAAGAAAGGCTAGTTTTAAGAGTTTCCTCAAATGTGATCTTCACATGCATGATAGCAAGTGCATTAATTATAACACTTATGGGAAAAGTGTTATCATTTCTATTAAAGGGAAGCATTTTACTATCATTTATTCTCAAACTTCTCATTTCACTTTCGCTCTATCATATTCTGATCTCTGGTTCTCTAGCATTATGGGAGGAAAGCTGAAAAGGGAAGAACTGTCAGTCTATAAATGGAAGAAAGAAAAAGAGGTCTGGAAGAGAATCAAGCAAGGTGGGGTAACGAACTATATGGAGAGACTCCATAGAAATAATAAGGACATCTCCAAGGAATTTGCGGACAGCTGGGACAATGGTCAGGTAACTCTGTGTGGTAAAACTTTTAGAGTAATAGAAAAAATTATCTCTAAAATCACGGGTCTTAAGTTGTCTAGTCTGAAATACTATAGAGGTGTTGTCATGGCTAAAAATGCTGCTAAAATGTACCCTAAGACTAAGGTGGAAAGAGACCCTTTAGTTAAGCAGTCGGGTGATTTCTTCCTACGAGATCATATGAAGCTTTTTTGGGCTAAGGTTCTCAAAGCCATGATGCAGTATTTTACCCTTGAGGGTCGTTACACTAGGGTTTACAATTTCCATTTTATGTCGGTCAATCATTTCTTTCAATAGGAGAATATCTTTTCCTTTTTTTCTTCTTAAGTCTCTGGAAAATAGTATCTTGGAGAACATAAAGAATGTTGCGTTGCCAATCCTCCATGATGGGCTTATACTGTTAATTTATGAGCATGCTAAATTAAAGATACAAAACCCTAAGGAGGAAAACTCAAACAGTGGTAAGAAAGGTAAAAGACCTATGACTATCAAATGCAACACTCCTGGTAAAAGAAAGAAGGGCAAAGCCAATACAAGTGGTGAAGAGAATATAAAGATCCTCACGGAGGAGGAAGGCATGTGCACAGATAGTGAAATAGAGTCTAAGGAGAAGGATGTGAAAAAATAAATAGGGGAAGCCTCTAAATTCCTCTCTGAGGAAAATGGCATGGAAACGGAGGAAGACACAGAGTCCCTTGAGCAGGAATTAACTGATTCATCTAAGGAGGTTGAAAATGACAATAAAGGCAGCTCTGATGAAAAGGATACAGAGGGCTAGGATAAAAATAGCCTTAGGGATAACCCTATGGCCGTGGAGGTGGAAAAACCTAATTCCCCTGCTAAAAATTACAGCGAGCCTAGCTTGAAGACTAAAGAGAAGGGTATTCCTGAAACTACCCCTGTTCTGGTGAACTATGCGGAATCTATGTCTTTTGAGGGCAGGACTTCCAGAGAAGACAAGGCTATGGGATTTGAGGACAATGAAAAAGGTAAAGATAGAAAGGAGGATAGCCATGGTAATGAGACCGACAAAATGCAAGATCCCTACAGGTTTATTCAAGTTGTTAGAGAAAGGGCTGACATGGATCTGCAGTTGAATACCTGGCTTCTGGAAGAGATAAGAGATATTAACGGAAAGTATGATGACCTCCACGATAGAGTTAATAAGCTGGCAGTCCTAATTGCTAAACCCCTCAAAGAAGATTCAACCAAGGAAGATCAGGAGGAGAATATGGAAAAGAGACTTCTGGAGAAACTTGAGCTGAGGATCAATGCCATGGTTAACTTCCGCTAGCGAACTATTGAGAGTCGTATCCAGAGCATAGAAGAAACCCTCAGCAGAATAATGAAAAACAATTATGAGGGAATGAAAGTGACTGACAGTAATCTTAGGGCTCTGCTTTCTATGCTGGATGGGAACTCTAACACTATTGTAGTTGATCTGGATAATACTGTTGATCCCAGCATTGCTGTCCCAGGGACTCGAACAAGGGCTAGTGCCAAAAAAGTGAAACAGGGGAGCTCTAAAGAAATTAATGAACTCAAAGAAGCCATCAACCAATATAAATATGTGATGGAAGAGTCTACTGAGATCTTGAAGCATACCCGATCTTGGTTGCTGGGGCTGGTTTTCTTTTTGTCTGTTGTCATCTTTTGACTACGTGATCTTGCTGGTGGGGTCCTCCATGCTATCTCTTCTTTTCCCCCAGTTGATTTTTATGGTTTTGTCTGTTAGTTTTTGCCTATGTTTCTAATTGCCTATCTTTAGTTTTTTTGTAAAGGGTTACTGTTCCCTTCAAAAACTGCTTTACCCTTAATCGAAAACAAAATAGAGGTCACCCTTAAACATGACTACTTTGACTGTTTAGAAATTTTTGCCTAAGAGTCTATCCTTTTAAGATAAAGTGGTTAGATTATCTATTTTCATGTTCTTTTCTATCCATGTAGGCTATGGACTCATAATACAATGTCATCAAATCTTCACCACTATTATATTCTTCAACTACTTCTCAAATATTGTCAACCAACCAATCTCAATCTTACATGATGGATCATTGTCCATTACCATGTTTTGTGGTGGAAGCATAAATTGTCTAATATAGCTTATGATGTGTTAAGATTATTTGAAGAGTTGACTTTCCACCATGAAACATTAATTGTCCTCATATTTAATTTTCACATTTTTTACTTTGGATGTTGTTATCTATTGTCATGATATTTAATTAATAGGTTTTTTTGCTTATGGGCTTCAAAATCCACAGAAAAGTGATCTCAATATTGAGAAAAAATAGTTTTTGCTTGGTTTGTTTCCAAATCTAATGAATATTCAAATATACATTTGATAAAAAAAAATTTAAAAATCAGTATAAAATCGATAAAAGATTTTAATAATATTTACATAACCAATCCATTAATGGTTTTAACAGTTGTAATAAAGGATGAACATATTAAGTACAAGTGCTTTCCAAATAGTTATATGAAAAGTGCAAACCTTCCTTAATGTCCATGGAGATCAAAATGTTAGTTATTTAGTTTAACTTCTTCTCTTCAAACAAGGTGGTATATTGTCAAAAAAATAGGTTATATTGAAAAAAAAACACTTATTAAAAATCTATATAACCAAGCAATTAATGGGGTCAAGAGTTGTAATAAAATATGAACATGTTAAATACAAGTTATAAGTGCTTTCCAAATAGATTTACGAAAATTTTAAACCATTTTTTGATGCCATGAATATTGGCCAAAAAAACATTATTTTGTTTAGTTCACATTTTCTACAAAAAAAAAAAGGTTTTTATATTATCTAAAAAATGTATGTTATATTGAAAAATAAATTTGATAATTTCTTAAACAAATTGGTGTAAAATAAATTTAATAATCTTTACATAATCAAGAAACTAATGTTATGATAAATATTTACATGTGTAAAAGATTATTGATTAAAATTTTATAAAATAATATGATTTATTATAATGAATAAATTTAATGAAGAAGGACTAACATATTCTATGGAAAAGAACATGGATTCCCATCTAGAACCCTTTGAAATAGGACTCTCAAATACTACAATGTATATTTTGTATTGAATTATTGAGTGTTAGAAAAATCAGGACCAACATTTTTCTTTTTATTTCTGAGTTGCCTCCTTCTAGAAATAACCCTCTCCTTGCTTAAGTGAGTTGAGTGAACCCTCTCCTTGCTTAAGTGAGTTGAGTGATAGATCTAGTGGGATTAGTCCAAGTAATTTAGTATTAAGATAATATGATATGCATTACAAAGAATAGAGGATTCATTTGTGTATTTTATGTTTTCAATCAAGTAATTAGCTTGCAACAAGTTTTTCATCTCTATGGAGTGATTTTTAAGAAGAATATTAACACTACTATTTACTCTTTGTAGTTATTTAAATTACTTTAGTAATGTTTGTCTCTAGAGATAATAATTTGTTCTATTGGTTTGAATAAGGTTTTAGATATAGTAAAGGTCTTGTACTTAGTATTTTTGAAAGTTATGGGGGTTATTCACATGACATAACTTAGATCTTAGGTGTTGTTTCTAGATGTTGTTGGATGTCAACATAAGACACATCATATCTTATCTTTATGGCCTTTATTTAACTCTAGTTACCTAGGTCATTTAATATTTGATCGAGGTAGTTGTCTCATTGTATATGATTATGACACATGTAACAATCTTATCTAATTATGATTATGACACATGTAGTCCTCTGGTTTTGGGTTGGTAGCTTCCGCAAGACTGGTTCGGAGAGTGTTGGGTGGTGGTGTGAAGGGTGTTATGTTGGTGGAGATACAGATTGAGGTTAATCCCAAGTATAGATCTGATATGGGTGGTGATATGGTGAGGGTGGAAACCCCTAGGATTGAGGCAGGGTTTATCAAAAACCAGTGCACGGTAACCTATCTAAAGGAAGGTGGGTTTTACCCCTACATGGAAGCTATGGGAGGATGTGATGAAATAATCTCCATGCAAATGGTTAAAACTTGGACTGAGTGCAAAGTTGCTATAAATGGCATTACCTTAGGGGTAAAAGAACAAGTTATAGTCTAGGATATGGGGTTTTCCATAGAGGGGAAAAATTGGAAAAAGATTACGAAGAGACGCAACCACACTGGTAAGGCAAGATTCTTCAAGAAAATAGAGATTTCAGTTCCAATCCATGGAGGATTTAAAATGGAGTTGCCTAGCCCATGGAATGATATCTGCCTCATTCTCATGAAGTACATTACCCTAGAAGGTCACTTCGACACCTGCTACAACTAACACTTTCCCCTTCTTAATCACTTCAGGTACAATGATACTATATCCTTCCTGTTTTACCTTCATCACTCTCTTGAAACCTTGGTTTTAGATGTGAGAGAAAAGTTAAAAACCAAGAAAAATTATTGCATCCTCCACCAAGGGCTTATCCTCCACCTCTATAATTTTCACCTTGCCCTGTGTCCCCCCAAAATTATGTCTCTACAGGGTATTACCACGCCGAAGGGCGCTATGGAGATGACGGGTGCCTCTAACCCCTCATCTTCCTCCAAAACCCTAGATAAAAATATTAATGTAGGGTCCACAGGTGGCACCCAAATCACCATTGAGTCCAAGGAGGACAAGGAAGATACTAAGAAAAGAAGGAGGTCCCACAGGATTGCTAAAACCTGATTCAAGAAGAAACGGATTAGGAAATGGTACATTGAAGATGAGGAGGAAACAAAAGAGTCAGAGAAGGAGGTTAAAAAAATCAGCACCAGTGGAAACACTAAAAAGGGGAAGAAAAGAAAGATCAAGGAGAAAGAAAAAGGCAAAGATCCTCAAGATTTGGGTGGGGATAAGAAGAGCCTCGACTCTCCCCAAGTTTTGGCCAGCTTCACTATGCCTACCATGGACCTATCCAAGGGGAAGCTATACCAAGGTAAGAATGTGGACTCACAGAGCACATCCCCATTGTCTGCGAACCCCCAGGTGATGGCAGAGGAACCCAAGAGGGAGGAGGAAACCAAAATTGGGACCCCAGAGGTTAAGGAAAGGGCGAATGAGAGTCTTCGAGCCATGGTGAATGAAATTGCCCATATCTAGAAGGATGTTAAAACTCTTCAGGGTTCCTCCTTGGACTCGATTTCTAAAATGGGTTTGATGGTGGTTAAGGAGGAAATTAAAATCCTGAATGAAAGCTTCAACAAACTTGCTGGGTTCGCAGTGAAGGTTATGCACTCGGTGGCTACCACTCTCCAGCTTCTGCAAATGGAGAAGGGGTCTACCCATGAGGAAGAACACAAGAATGAGAAGTTGTTCCAATTCCTTGCGGAGGATTGGCTCAAGCTATTGCTGGACAATGGGGGTAAAAACCCCAATTAACCTCCTCCTTTTTCCATGCTTTGCTTTGTTTTTTTATTTTTTTGGCTGGCCATTCAGGGCCTTGCTGTGATTATGATGAACTCTTACGTTGGGTTTAGACTTAATTCCCTTGTTGCTAAAAGTGATTCCTACTTATATGTTTTTGATTGCAGGGAAAAACAGGTTTTGAATGGGGACCCAAAACCCCTTACAAGCTAGAATAAAAGTTTGAACATTGAAGCGCCCAAAAAAGAAACAAAACTGGAAACCAGTACACTAAAGCCAAAACTAACAACAAAAAACCAGGAAAAAACCAAAAACCAGAGACCAGAAAAAAAGACAAACCACCAGAACCAAAAACCAGAGCCCTAGACAAGCTCCTTACAAGCCTCGATGGCTTCCTACTTCGCTTCAAATATCTTCTTTATCGCTGCATTGAACTCTGAGAGTTCCTAGATTCTTTCATGAATTTTCTTCTTTCTTGCTGATCTAGTGCATTTTTGGGGGCCATCATCTTCCAGGTTCTCTGTGATATCCTCTATTTTTTTACAGGGGGACCCAATATCCAGCTCAGCCTTAATGGTCAGGAACAATCCATGGCCGAACCCATAAAATTATTGTATTCTTGCATGTGTTTTTTCATGGTATTCTCCATGGTTTCCATTCTGGCTTGTAACTGCTGCATATTTTTTTCCTCATCATTAGTAACCTTGTCCACCATAGTTTTAGGGCCAGACTCCAGCTGAGTCTGTAGAGAGTCCACCTTAGCAACAATCAAACGGTGCTTAAGGTTTAAATTCTTGATCTCCTGGAACACCCATTTCATTAACCGAAAGGAGTACATGGAAGCAGCTTTGGCCATTTGGAGAACCCCAAAGGGGGGATCGATCTTATCATCCATGTTATCCCTTAGTAATTAAACATTCCTTTCCTGCAAGTCCACCGTTTTGATGAAAGGGAGGTTCTGAGAATTACTAGGGGCATTGTCTGTCTCCTTCTCTGGTAAAGTCGACTCCTTGGTAGGAGAAGTATTCTCCACCTCCGTCACATCCTTCTGAGTGTCCTAACCACAATCCATAACTACTTCAAGCTTTGGAGATATAGGCACATCATGGTCTTCAGAACTATCATACTCAAAAAGAATTGGCACATTCTGACCTCCCACATCCTCCTCCTTTTTCTTATCCTCTTTGTTCTTCCTGCTATCTGAGGTTTTTCCTTTGTCCATAGAGCTCGTAACCTCTTCATCCGTGTTATCATTCTCCTCTGAAGCCAAATTTGAGACCGAGGAAGCAGAGTAACTATCTTCCTTGGTGGAATCTGTTGGAAATAATCAAGACTAACCAAGTTACTGAGAGGGGAGGGGTGAATCAGTAACTCTTGAACTTTTTAAAAAACATTTCTGCACATGTATATACTTTGACCATTCATTCATCTAATCTACTGCAAGCATGAAAATATAATCATTCATAACACATAACACAAAGATTTGGTGACCCAGAAACCTTCCAAATAGAAAGTAAAACT
>MU224297.1:3080909-3101061 GCA_018584345.1 Thuja plicata | reverse complement strand
AAATCCAAAACATATTGTAAAATTCTAAGATTTTTTTTGGAGATAGGAAATTTAATTTCCCGAACTGGGTCTTTTTTATATTTTTAAAATTCGACCATCTTCATCCTCTGTCGACATCATCTTTGCAACAGGTCTAAATTCCAGCATCTCTGAAACCTTCGCTTGTAGAATTTTGATTGTTTCTCTCATAGAGTTTCCTTCCATAATCCCTCAAATTTTAATTGAAAAGAAATATGTTTTTGTATCCCATTTAATGTACTTCATCATATTATTAATTATTGGGCATAGATTTTAGGATTCCATTTTTTAGAGTTTTATCACTTTATAGGGCTCTAAATTTTGCCAAAAATTGAGAGCTCCAACAGGCCCTTCCTTCATTCTTTGGCATCTGTGGCTGGAAAGAAATAGGAGAATCTTTCAAGACGTTAAGTTTGGAGTCCTACACCTGTGGGGGAAAAATTCTTCATTCCCTCCATGAGACTATTCTGGCAAAGTTTTAGGGGATGGGTGGTTTGGATCCTGGAGATGTGGATATTTGCGCTCGCCTCTCCTTTCATCTACATGGTAGGGCTCCTCTATTTGCTACCCGCCTCTTTGGTTGTAGATCCAGTCAGCACTCTTAGTGGGTTAATCGCGAGGGGCATTGGATTCCTCCTTTGCCTGGAATTATTAAAATCAACACTGATGGCTCTTCTCGGGGGAATCCTGGTCCTGCTGGCATTGGGGGAGTTGGTCGCAGTAGTTTTGGGGATGTTCAGTTCCTTTTTTCTATTCATAAAGGATTTCATACCAATAATCTCATGGAGGCTCTCGCCATTCTGGTGGTTGTGGAGCATTGTTGTTTGCGTGGTTGGCGTAGGATTATCTGTGAAGCCGATTCACAAATTATTGTGAATCTACTTAATCGACAACAGCTCTCTGATGTCTGTTGGCAGTTGACTTTGGTTATTAATCAAATTCTTCAGTCATGCAGGTCTCTTGACTCTGTCACTTTTACGTATATCTCATAAGTTGGATCAACTTGTTGTTCAAGATTTGGCTCTTTAGAGCTCTTTGTTGTATTGTTCTTTTGCTTTCAATAAATTTTTACCCCTCTTTTAGTAAAAAAAAATTAATAAAATAATAATTCTAAAAATTTAACTTTATATTAATTTTTTTAATGTCAAAAATTATTTAAAATTATACATAAATATAATATTTTTAATACAAATAAAAAACAAATACATATATACTAAAAATTTCAAAGTTATAAATTGAACTACCCGAATAGAAAAATAAAATAATGGACCACTTTATTAGCATTAAAAGTTAATAATAATGAGAAACACAAGTCATATACATTTTGTTCTTTTATGTAACGAGTTTTTTTTGGTTTATTTGTTCTATACACGTCATTGATAATATACTCTTCCAAGACAATACGATAGTTAATATTAGATTCCAACATAACACTATTTCACTAATATTTTTGTTGTTCATATATGTGGTGGATTATTTCTAATCTATTCCACTAATATTTTTTGTTGTTCATATATGTGGTGGAATTTTTCTTTTGGGATATTTATTGGAAAAATGTAAAGTTTTATAAATAGTTTGTTTACAATTAAGATTGTTTAATATTTAGTTTATTTTAAGGGAATAATTTAGGGTTATAATCTTATTCTAATTAATTTTGAAATTGTCTTTGAGTTAGTATAGTATCATATTTGACATTTTTTGAACTCGATGGAATGAAGTCTCTTAGATTTTAACTGAAAGTAAGACACTTTCTTGTGAACCAAAAAATTAAGTCCTGTACTCACTATTCTTTGTTTCTTATGCTAAAATATTTTAAATCATCCAATAAAAATCAAGAGCCTTGATATTCATAAGTTAAATGATTCTAAATGCACTCCATAGATGACATTGTATAGTTTTAAAGGAACTTGAAAAAATCAAATCTTACTAAATGTAACTATCTTAAATAAAAATATAAAAAATAAAATTATACCTAATTTTAATAAAATGAATGCCTCTAAATTATTAACTCTTTATTTTTGTATTGTTTTAATGCTAAAAAGGAAAGAATAAGGACTAACAAAATAATAATGTGATCAATACAAGGCAAGTTCTAAGAACAAGAAGAAAATAAGTAGCATATGGAAAACACACTAAAAACCCTCTTATAACATAACTAATGCAAGGAAAATATATGAATACTCTATCATTGGAAGGAAACTGAAGACACTATTTGGATGACGTATTTTCTTAACTCGTTTTGTAAAATCATTGCTAAAGCTTTAGCTGCAAAGATTAACTAGCATCCAAAGGGATAGTTAGCTCCAAATATACATGATTCCCTATAGAAGATTTATCTTTGATAACTTGATCTTGATGGGGAATTAGTGAATGAGCTCAACAATCAAATCCAAATAAGTCAAATGTATCCATCCCAACAATAAAATTGTATTAAATTTTCATTTTGCTTCTGTATTATTAACTCTTAATGAAAAGGTGAAACATTTGTGCATGAATTTTAAACTGATTGGGTCAGTTTTAGCCCTTCTTAATCAATAATGTTAAAAGGCTTAATGCATGGAAAACTAGAAAAGTTAATCTTATGAGATTACCAAGATCTTAATGTAACCAAAAATCAGTAGAACTGAAATATGTAGTGGTCTTTACAAGCATGATGAAAACTATATATAGGAGAAAAATAAAAGGAAATGAGGAACTGAGCTCTACAAAATAATAAAATCCTGACTTGGGTAGGAGCCAATGCAAAATAATAATTTATGCAACAAGACCGAATTCCACATGTACATTTAATATCATTATAAATACAGTGAAGAATGTTTAACTGTAGAAGCAGAAGAAAATGAAGGGAAAAAAGAAGCCATAGAAGGAGAAGAAGAAGCATATTAACAAGGAAGAATAGAAGAGGGGGAAGGAGGAGGAGGAGAAGAAGAAGAAAAAGAAGGAGAAGGAGAATAATATTGGTATGTGGCCATTGATCATGTTATAGTGTACACTCTTAACAATTCATGGGTTTTAGGGCAACAACTTCAATTTTTTTTGGTTAACTCGTCAAGTATTTTTGGCTAACTTGTCAAGTATTTTCTTAGGTTAAATCATCAACCATTTTTAGGGTTAATTTCTTAAGTGACATTGGTAAGATACCTAAAAGACCTATAAATAAGTGGTGATGTAATGTGAAGATCATATTGTAATTTTATTTTCATTTGATAATATAATAGGTGCACGACTGTTTCTCTGGTGGATGTAGTCCATATTGGGTGAATCACATTGAATCTCTATGTAATTTGTTTTTTTGTCTTCTTGGTTTCTATATTATCTCAATATTATTTATTGTTCATATCTTCCTAAACTCTAACAACTAGTATTAGAGCGATGAATTTCTCAGTGATTTGGCAGGAAATATCAGATTCAAGTGGGAGCAATGGAAGAGGAAGGAAATCTTAAGGTCAATGACCAAAACTATCAGCTATAGAATTGCAAATGGTAGATTATCTATATTAGAAGGATCTTTACTTACTATTGGATGGAAAAGCAAAAAAGGAGACAGTTCTATGTCAGATGAACAATGAGAGGTTCTTGATAAGAAGACACTAGGATCAATATGACTGGAAGACACTAGGATCAATATGACTATGCTTGGAATTATCAGTGGCTTTCAATATAGAAAAATAAACAACAATGAAGGATCTAATGACGTCATTGGACAAACAATATGAGAAACTCACAACCTCAAATAATGTATTTCTTATGAAACATTTATTTAATATGAAGATGCTAGAAGGTGAGTTTGTTACTAATCAGTTAAATGAGTTCAAGATGGTTAATGATCACCTAAGTTCTTTAAAATTAAATCTAGAAAGGGAAGAACCAAATCTAGGGTAAATATAGAGTGTTGGAATTGTGGGAAGAAATGACATCAGAATAAATATTGTTGGTCTCAAAAGGGAAAATAATGGGATGGACAAAAATAAAATAACAAGGAAGAAAATATAGCAGGTGATGTGTTACGAGATGCTTTGATTATTTCTTTGGATAATATTACTATTTTTTTGATGTTAGATTCAAGGGCTTCTTTATGCCACACCCCATAGAAATATATTCTAGATTATTTTGAAGGTGATTTTGGATAGGTTTATTTAGGTGGTGATGAACCATGCAAATTTGTTGGAAATGAAAAGATACAGATAAATTACCAAATGGAAATCAATGGCTTTTGAAAGAGGTGCGACGTGTTCTTGATTCAAGAGAAGAAATTTAATATGAGAAGGACAATTGGAAAGTGGTGGTTGACCAGTCATATTCATAGATAATTTATGGAAGGTTACTAAAGGATCACTGGTAATTGAAAAAGGGAAAAAGGTAGGTACATTTTATTTATGTACTGGTAATACTGATTATCCTATATCACTGGCTTCCACAGGAACATATAAAACTCTATGACACAATTAAATTTGGTAAATGGGTGATAAGGGGATGAAGCTTCTCCATTCAAAGATTTTATTTCCATGTTTGGAACAAGTTGATTTGGATTTTTGTGAAAATTATGTTTGTGGAAAATACAAGAGGGTTACATTTATTAGAGTTGGGAAGGAAATTAAAAGTGTAAAGTTAGAGCTTGTGCATTTTTATGTATGAGGAACAACGAACCTGTACCATTATTATTATGTTACTTTTATTGATGGTGCAACTAGGAAAACTTACGTTTATTTCATTCCAATAAAATTTGATGTATTTGAAGTCTTTAAGAAATGGAAAGCTTTGGTTGAGAATGAGTCATGAAACAAGCTGAAGTGTCTCAGATCAGATAATGGAGGTGAGTACTGCAATAAATATTTTGATATTTATTGTTCATACCATGGGAATCCTAGACAAAAGACAATTCCTAGAACCCCACAAGAAAATGGTGTGTCTAAAAGGAAAAAAATAACAATCATAGAGTGTGGAAGAAGTATGGGATCAGATGCAAGATTTCCATTAGATTTTTGGGCAAATGCTTTAGATAGTTTTTCTTACTTGATAAATAGAGGGCCTTCTATTTATTTTGATGGTGGTATTCTAGAGGAGGCATGAACATGTAAAAAGGTAAACTACTCAATTTTGAAAAACTTTTGGTTGTGAAGCATGTGTCCATATGGATATAGAAAATTGATCAAAGATTGAGGCATAATCCAAGAAATGTACGTTTATTGGGTATGATGTTAAAGATTTTGGTTATTCTTTATGAGATTTTGAGAATCATGAAATCATTAGGAGTAGAGATGTCATATTCAATGTAAAGGTCATGTACAAGGATCAGATACATGGAAAGAAGTAAGAAGAGGAACACACATAACACATGGTTCTTGATGGCATCACAATAAATGTAGTCCCAACAATTCCATAAAATATTGAACAACAAGAACATCATCTCTTGGTTTGATCCCCATTGTTGTTTTACCCTTAACCAGGTTTCCATATTAAAACTCTTGGTGTTATGTACTGATTGATATGTTGTGATCTTGTGTTAATGTTTATTATTCAAATATGAAATTAAGCCTAAAGTGTTGGATAAAGTTTTGAGTTGTGGGACACAACTTATTCCCACAGATTTGGGTAATAGTTGATTGTAGTTATTTGATCGACAAACCATGTCCAATTTCTACCATTTTCTGCACCATTGGACAATTTTAGCCTCCTCTTTAGAGAAAATGATACATGGTTCCCTATTAGTCATTTTTGTAACCCCTATCAACCATGATCTCAAACTGGTATTGGGGACACCACACTTGATTGTTGCAATTCTGAATGACATCCCCTTCTCTTCTACACATGAAATTGCCTCTCTCATGTCATGTTTGGACCATTTTCATCTTGGCTTTGATTCACTAATAGGTTCAATAGTTTCAACAATAAGTTGTGCCTGCACATAAGGCTGATTGTCACATCCTATTTTTAGAATGAATTTATAATAACTGAGAGGCGAGGTGAATATGTTATCCTCAGGTCCAGATGTGCCCATTTAAAAATTTATACCAATTTGAACAATTCAGATCTACTCAGCAGAAATAACATAAAAGTGTGCAGTGTACTATACTAATGAAATAAGCTTGTAGAAAATTAACAGTAAAACACAACATAAACATGCATACATTTTGACACCATGATTTAACGTGGAAACCTAATATGAAAAAAACCACCAGTAATATGCTACCAAAATTTCACTCTTCTGAAGTGAGCTCTATTAAGAGCCAACCCTGTTAAAGGTTACAAAACACACTGTCAAATGTGACCTGGTTAAATGTTTTAATCACCCTATCAGGAGTGGCCTTGTTAGAGGACTTAGAACATTCCAATCTGAATGTCACATTGCTCAAAGGATTTATACAATGACTGTTAGGTCAACCTACTTAAAGGATTTGAACTAATATAATGGTTAGAAAGTAATCAACATGTTTGATCTAATTCATACAACTTACTTTGCAATCCAGATCCAATTCAGATCTAATGCTAATTCATTGAGTGGCCTCCATTTCCATCTCAAACTCTAGATCTGCTTGGAAATCCGTCAAGCAATCACTCTCTGCTCAGCCTTCTTTGCTTAGATCTTTCCAATCAGTCAATTAACCATGCAATTCTCTTGCATACTCTGCATACAAAGCTACATCCATGAATAACCCCTTGAGGTTATCATATACCTCTTCATCTAGGTAAGATACATATTTTTCCGCTTAATCAAGATCGTAGATCTTAGGTTAGGTCAAATCCAACAGATCTTTCCATCATTACATTTAATTTATTTCTCCAATACAATCACCAATTAAATCTTGAATCCATGTGTTAATAACAGTTTCCTGTGCATTTAATTAATGTGGACCAAAATTAAATATCCATAACAAACTTCACAAATTCCAATAAATTCAATTATGTCGGCCAGAGATCTCAAATCTCATCAATTGTCAAAATATTGTTGCTCGACCAACACTATGTTCTTCCGGTCGGTTGCCTATATATTCCTTGTCATTTCTTTGGTGCTTGATCATCACTAGCTTTGCTTGACATTAACTTCACATTGCTTGGCATCAACTTCACAGTGAACTGTCAGTGAAAGATAAACAACATATCACTTTTCCATTGTGCCAAATAATCAAGTACCCTTTTGTTTACTCATAACTCAATTGTTTCCCTTGGTCTTCTTGTTATCCTAATCTTCAAATCAATAGATATGGTACTCAAATAGATAGCAATAGTCTCACCAGTTAAGCTTTGACATCAATGACAAAACAATAATTGTTTCCATTGTAGCTTTCCAAACAATCTTTCCAACAATCTCCCTCTTTGGCATTGATGGTAACACTAAACAATAAAAAAATAATTGTTACTGGTAGTTTTTTTCATATTGGGTTTCCACATTAAATCATGGTGTCAAAATGTATGAATGTTTATGTTGTGTTTTACTGTTAAGTTTCTACGAGCTTATTTCATTAGTATAGTACACTGCACACCTTTATGTTATTTCTGTCGAGTAGATCTGAATTGTTCAAATTGGTATAAATTTTTAAAACCAAATTGATGGTAAAATAATCCAATCTGACCGTGGATATTAAAGCCATGTTGGCCTATGACAGATCCCGAAGCATGAGGGTAGATTGGGCGCACCTTGAGAAACTATGATGATTAGAAATATTTCAAAAAATTAGAGGGAAATGATTACGGAAAGTGGTGTCTTTCCCAAGAACACTAAATATAGACACGAGTTAACCCTTGTTAACTTCAAAGTTTCTATTTTTCAGAATTATTGTTTCCTCTCTATGTGTATCCGCTATTCTGAGAATTGTGTGATCATGGGAGGAGGTCTTAACCGCAAAGAGCCGAAGGACTGTGTTAAATGGAAAAAAAATTTCGGAGGTCTGGGAAATCCTTGAGAAGGGTGGTCTTACTACTTATATGGAAAGACTGCATGGGGCTAAAGACAGTGCCACTAAATTATTTGTGGACTCATGGAAAAATGGGGAGGTGACCATAGCGGGTATCACTGTTAAAATAACGAAGGAGTTCATTGCCGAGATCTCTGGGCTCAGCATGAAGGGAATTAAGTTCTTCAGGGATAGAAAGGTTTCTCGCAAAGCTATTTGGCATTTTCCAAAGAGTAAGGAGGAGAAAAAAAGTCTTGTTAAAGAGTTTGGGGGATACTATGATGTGGATTCGTTCAAATATGTTTGGGCTTCTATCATGGTAGCAATCATGGGATATGTTACTTTGGACGGTAGGTTCAAAAGAGCCCACTCTTACCACTTTGTTCTTCTCTTTCATTTTCGGCATAAGTTAGGGTCTCTATACCTTTCTTTATTTTACAATCTCTTCCCTCTAGTATAGTCCACTATAAGAAGAAGGATAAGAAACCCATTCTTCATGAAGGGTTGATCCTCTTAATTGTAGAACATATCAAGAAGAAGGCTAGGGATAGCCCTGCCACTACCCCGTCCAAATCTGGGTTGGGTAAAAAAATAATTAGGGATGGAATTGAGAAAAGAAAGAGTTCTACAGGCAAAAAAATTAAGGAGAAGGAAACTACCATGGATACGGATACCTCTGCTGATAGTGTGGAAGGCTATGACAATATGGCTGATTCTATAGAGGAAGAAAGTTACTGTGCTTCCTTGGTGTCGAACTCTATCTTGGAGGAGAATGAGAACACGGATGAGGAAATGACGGGTTCTATGGACAGAGGAAAAGATTGCAGGAAAAATAGAGAGGATAAGAAGGAGGATGAGGAAGGTCAGAAGGTGCCTATTCTAGTTGAGTATGATAGTTCTAAAGACCATGATAATCCGATATCGCCGAAGCTTGAAGTGGTCATGGGTTGTGATCAAGATACTCAGAAGGAAGCTACAGAGGTGGGGAACATTTCCCCTATCAAGGAGCTGACCTCACCTGTGAAGGAGACAGATAATGTCCCTGGTAATTCTCAGAACATTCCTTTTATCAAGATAGTGGATCTTCAGGAAAGAAATGTCCAATTGATAAAGGATGACATGGATGATAATATTGACCCTCCTTTTGGGGTTCTCCAAATAGCCAAAGCTACCTCTATGTACTCCCTTCGGTTAATGAAATGGGTGTTCCAGGAAATCAAGAACCTTCACCTAAAGTATCATGCCATTGATGCTAAGATGAATACTCTGTAGAATCTTATGGAGTCTGGGTGTAACACCAGGAAGGATAAGAGTAATGATGATAGTAATGTCCTACAGTTACAAGCCAGAGTTGATACCCTGGAGCATACCATGAAAAAACATATGCATGATTACAACAACTTTATGGGTTCGGCCATGGATTGTTTCTTGACCATTAAAGCTGAGTTGGATACTGGGTCGCCAGGCAACAAACCAAAGGACATTACTGACAACCTGGATGATGAAGGTCCCAGAAAATGCACTAGATCATCCCAAAAGAAGAAAATTCATGACAGAATCCAGGAACTCTCTGAGTTCAATGCAGCAATGAAGAAGATATCTGAAGCTAAGCAGGAAGCTGTGGAGGCTTGTAAGGAGCTGGTTTAGTGCTCTAGTTTCTAGGTTTGGTGTGTGGACTTTTTTGTGGTTTTCTTAGCTACTAGTTTTTTTTCCTGTTGTCTATTTTTCTGCGGTTGGACTTCCTGTCCTGTCTCTTTTTGGGGTACCTCCATGTTTTATCTATATTTCTAGCTTGTAAGGGTTTTTGGGTCCCCATTTAAAACCTATTTTTCCTGCAATCAAAAACAATAAAACAATAATTTGGAACCGTAGTTACCATACAATCCAAAAAGTCTGCCTATGTTCCTTGATTGAACAAATCTTCATTAATGTCTTTATCTTTATTCTGATTCTCATCTTGTAAAACTTTTCTCCCTCTGTGTCTGTGATCACACTGATATCTTTTTGTTTTTGTTCATCAATCTCTTTTTCTCTAAGTAGTAAACTCTCCCTATATCTTTCTCAGTATTTTCTCCCTCTTTCAGTAAACTTCTCCCTCTTTAACAACAATGCCAAAGAAATTAACATCTTCATCATGCAGATTCTTCTGTTCTAAACTTTGTATCGTGTTGTTCTTGTCATCTTGCATATAACTGATTTTCTTTTTACGTCCTTGTCTGTCTTTCACAACTTTAGGCAGCATCCTAAAGTGTGATTGCCTATGCATCAATGTGAAAAATATTCTGAATATAACATTTGATGCAACAGTACTATTCTGAACTAGTTAGCCTCAGTTTGAGGAATCACCCCTAATTTACCTCGCGGATACTCATGAGCATCCTTGGGTAGTGCCTTTGTAAATATGTCTGCTAACTGTTCCTTAGTGTTCACATACTCCAGTCTCACTTACTTCTTCCAAACTAGCTCCCTCAAGTAATGATACTTGATAGCTATATGCTTTTTCTTAGAGTGCATTACAGGGTTCTTAGAAATATTAATGGCGTTCATGTTATCACAATATATGAAAACTAGTTTTTTGATCTCTTCTTTCATACCTTTCAGTAGTATCTTCGACCACACAATATTAGAGTAATTAATTGTTGCTGCCACATACTCGGCTTTAGCTGTAGATTGTGAGGTGCAATTTTGTTTCTTTCTTTTCCATGAAACTAATCTTTTTCCCAAAATAAATGCTCCTGTTGTGGTATTTTTTTTGTCATCTACATTTCCAGCCCAATCAGAATCAATATAAACTCTGAGCTCAAATTTATCATTCCTTTTGTAACACAGACCATATTCATCTATTCCTTTCAAATATCTTAGAATCCTTTTTACTGCCATCATATAGTTTCCCTGGGATTGGCAAAAAATCTAGCAACAATTCCAACAACTAATGCAATATCAGGTCTACTGTGTACAACATATTGAAGCTTTCCAATCACTGACCTGTACATTGTTTGATTTACTTCTTTTGTCTCATCATTTTTGGCTAACTTCTGTCCAGTATCCATGGGTGTACTCATTGGTTTAGAATCTTCCATTCTAAAATTTTTTAGTGTTTCTTTGACATATTTTGATTGAGTAATATAGATACCATTCTTCATCTAATATATTTGTAAACCAACAAAAGAATTTATCTCACCAAACATAGACATCTCAAATTCAGTTTGCATCTCCTTCGCAAATGCTTGACATAACATATCTTGTCCACAAAATATAATGTCATCCACAAAAATTTTGGCTAATAAAGTACCTTTACTTTTCTCTGTCTTCAAATATAGATTGTTGTTGTCAAATTGGTTCTAGCAAATCCAATCTTCATCAGATAGTTGTGCAATCTCTCATACCATGCTCTAGGTGCTTGCTTCAGTTCATATAGTGCTTTTTGTAGTTTTCAAACCATATTCCTTTTGCTTGGGTCAACAAATCCATCAGCTTGTTTAATGTATACTTCTTCTAATATCTCATCTAGAAATGTTGACTTTACATCTATTTGATAGACTTTAAATCATTTGTAGGCTGCATATGCAATTAAGGTTCTTACACCTTCCAATCTTGCAACTAGAAAGAATGTCTCTCCATAGTCATTTCCTTCCTCTTGTGCATAACCCTTGCATACCAGTCTAGCTTTATTTCTTGTTACCTCTCCATGTTCATTCATCTTGTTTCTAAATACCCACTTAGTACCAATTACAATTTTATCATTCAACCTCGGTACAAGTGTCCAAGTATTGTTCTTTTCAATCTCTTCAATTTCTTCATTCATGGCTTGAATCTAGTCTTCATTGTCTAAGGCATCTTTTACTTTTTTAGGCTCAAAATCACATAATAAGAAGGTATCTTCTCTCAATTTGCTTCTTGTCGTCACTGCAAAATCCTTTTCTCCTATGATTTGATCAGGTTTATGGTGCCTTCTTACATACTTTTCCAAAGCGAGTTCTTTCTCTACTTCAGATTGATAATTCAAGTTCAATTCAGGTTGAAACTGTGACTTGGCATCTCCATCAGATAGCTCGACAGTCACCTCCTGTTGCCCGACAATTTCATTCTGTGAATCGACATGTTTGAACTATTGCTCGACAACTTCATTATCAGTTTCATTAAATCTTCCTCATTAGGATCGGTGAATGATTTGTAACTCTTAGGCTCAGGCATGCTTTCAGCTTCATTTCTTTCTGCATATTCATCAATTCTAACATTTTCACTTTCCACAAATTTGTTAGTGTTATAATTCAAACACTTGTATGCTTTTATTTTAGTTGAATATCCAATAAATATGCCTTCCTCACCTTTATCATCAAGTTTCCCATTTTTGTTATCCTTCAGTATGAAACATCTACTTCCAAAGACTTTAAAATAGGTTACACTAGGTGCATATCCATACCATATATCATAAGGTGTAGCATTTGTACCTTTCTTGACTTGTACTCTATTCACGGTATAGACTATTGTACTTACAGCTACTCTCCAATATTTCTGTGCAACATTTTTCTCCATCATTAGTGTTCTGCCACAATCCATGATAGATTGATTTCTTCTTTCAGCTATACCATTCTGTGGTGGTGTCCTAGGAGTGGACATCTGTCTTTTTATCCCTCTGTCATTGCAAAACTTAAACTCATTAGAAATAAACTCGCCTCCTCTGTCAGATCTCAGACATTTCAGACTCTTACCTGTCTCCTTTTCAACTTTTGCCAAGTACCACTTAAACAACTGGAATGCATCAGATTTTTCCTTAAGAAACATAACAGTCATCATTCAACAGTAATCATCAACAAATAAGATAAAATATTTGTCTCTCCAGTAACTTTTCTCACCAATAGGTCCACAAAGGTCAGTATGAACCAATTCTAGAATATCCTCAGAAGTATGAGTTTTTCTCTTGAAACTAGATTTAGTCATCTTTCCCAATTGACATTGCTTACACATTGCATTTTAAGGTTTCTTTAACTTAGGCAGCCCTCTAACCTTTTTCAATTTGCTTATGCTTACCAAGTTATTAAAGTTTACATGACACAACATTTTATGCCATAACCAAACATCACTATATTGTGCAAAAAAGCATGTCTCATCAGCTAAGTCTAGATAAAACAAGTTACCTTTTGTCATCATCATCAGAATCATCTTTCATTGCAATATACACAACTTCTATATCATTTTCATCATATTTATCAGATTCATTGTCAAAATCTTCTTCAGCTATATAGCAATATTTCTTACCTTTGTCTTTTTAATCCTTGTACTTCCTGAAGTCTCAGTCATCCTTTCTATCTTTATTTTTTGTCTCTTCTTTCATCTTTGTCATTCTTATCAGGACATCTTTCAACAATATTACCAACCTTGTTACATGAAAAACAGATAATAGGAATTTTACCTTTGAATTTTCCTTTTCCTCTAGATAGTCTTCTTGCCATAAGTGCCTCAAGTTCTTCTAGATCATCATCAGAAGTGTCACTATTACTATCCACACATTTATTTCCTTTGTTTGATTTGTTGAGGACCATTTGGGACTTGAATGCAGATTCAATGGCTTGTGGAGTATAGTAATCAAAATTTGACATCTCAAATGTAGTAAGTCTACCTACCAAACTTTCCAAAGTCAAATTGTTGTTAGGAGTACATCTCAATTGCTGAATTGCAGATACTCTAATAGAATAAATAGGAATAAATGTTCTTAGTACCTTGCTCATGATGGAACTATCATCAATGGTTTCTTTAGCTCCTCTACTAGCATTTAAAACTTCATTTATCCTACCATAATATGAAACTATATTTTCTCCTTCTTGCATTTTTATTTCATCAAACTTACCTCTCAAGCTTTCAGATTTGGCTCTTAGCACATTTGTGTCACCTTCATAGATGGTTTCAAGAGTATCCCACATTTGCTTTGTGCTTGTACAGTCCTTTATGTCTTCA
Source organism: Thuja plicata (assembly GCA_018584345.1). Taxonomy (NCBI): domain Eukaryota; kingdom Viridiplantae; phylum Streptophyta; class Pinopsida; order Cupressales; family Cupressaceae; genus Thuja; species Thuja plicata. The sequence goes on along the minus strand of MU224297.1, from coordinate 3,087,196 downwards.
AACTCATGATAGTTCAAGGATGATGCAATCTCCAACATTGCTTGATTATGTTCTTATTTTTCTCTTAACTGTGTAGCATTGAGAAATCCTATAGGGGCTACATATTCTTGATGAACATGACGTTTATCAGAGTCACCAACACCAGCCAAGTGAAATTTCATCAAACTTTGTCATGTAGGAAATTTATCCTTGTTCAACTTCGGTACATCTCTTTTATACATCTTGATCTTTAGCTCCAAGTACCTTCAAACTATTTTCAAGTGAACTAAGCTTTGATACCAATTTTTAGAATGAATTTAGAATAACTGAGAGGGGGGTGAATCAATTATCCTCAGGTCTAGATGTGCCCATTTAAAACTTTATACCAATTTGAACAATTCAGATATGCTCGGCAGAAATAACATAAAAGTGTGCAGTTTATTGTACTAATGGAATAAGCTTGAAGAAAATTAATAGTAAAACACAACATAAACATTCATACATTTTGACACCATGATTTAACGTGGAAACCCAATATGGGAAAAACCACTAGTAACATGCTACCAAAATTTCACTCTTCTGAAGTGAGCTCTGTTAGGAGCCAACCCTGTTAAAGGTTACAAAACACACTGTCAAATGTGACCTGGTTAAAGGATTTAATCACCCTATCTAGAGTGGCCTTGTTAGAGGACTTAGAATATTCCAATCTGAATGTCACCTTGCTCAAAGGATTTATACAATTACTGTTAGGTCAACCTGATTAAAGGATTTGAATTGATACAATGACTAGAAACTAATCAGTAGGTTTGACCTGATTCATACAACTTACTTTGCAATCCAGATCCAATTTAGCTCTAATGCTAATTCACTGAGTGACCTCCATTCTCATCTCAAACTCTAGATCTGCTTGGAAATCTGTCAAGCAATCACTCTCTGCTTCTCTACTCAGCCTTCTTTGCTTAGTTCTTGTCAATTAGTCAATTAACCATGTAATCCTCTTGCATACTCTGCATACACAGCTACATCCATGAATAACCCCTTGAGGTTATCATATTCATCTTCATCTAGGTCAAATACATCTTTTGCCGCTTAATCAAGATTGTAGATCTTAGGTTAGGTCAGATCCAACAAATCTTTCCATGATTACATTTAATTTATGTCTCCAATACAATCACCAATTAAATCTTGAATCCATGCATTAATGACAGTTTCCTATGGATTTAATTAATGTGGACCACAATTAAATATCCATAACAAACTTCACATATTCCAATACATTCAATTATGTCGGCCAGAGATCTCAAATCTCATCAATTATCAAAATATTGTTGCTCAGGCAACATTGTGTTCTTCCACTCGGTCACCTCTATATTCCTCGACATTTCATTGGTGCTCGACCATCACTGGCTTTGCTCGGCATCATCTTCGCATTGCTCGGCATCAACTTCACAGTGAACTATGAGTGAAAGATAAACAGCATATCACTTTGCCAATGTGCCAAATAATCAAGTACCCTTGTGTTTACTCATAACTCAACTGTTTCCCTCGGTCTTCTTGTTACCCCAATCTTCAAATCAATAGATATGGTACTCAAACAGATAGCAATAGTCTCACCAGTTAAGTTTTGACATCAATGACAAAACAACAATTGTTTCCATTGTAGCTTTCCAAACAATCTTTCCAACACATATGTTTGGTTCTTAGCTCTGATAAAAAAGAGGAATTTATTTATTGGGGATTGTATCCACTGGATCCATGAAGTGTACTCCATGAGTCAGTCTAACTCTACCTCCTACCTCATTCACTTCGCAACTCCACCTTCCTCTTGCTGTCATTCCCTTTCTATCTCTACCTCTACCTCTACCTCTACCTCTACTTGTACCTCATGTTGTGAATCAGGTTTACATGCATCGGGATAATCATTTTACAACAAAATGAAACCCTCCAAAACATATATTAAATAATTAACATTTAAATGAAATGGATGACATTGAGACAATCATTTTTTAATTCCATCACTATACATACAAGAAAAAAAGCATGCTTTATGGGCACACCATTACCTGAAGGTTTCAGAGTAGAGCCCAAATGATTACAAAGAAAAATAAACATATATGTAATTGTGCATACATGACTAGAATATTTTGATGTGACCCTTAATACACAATTATGTATACATAAACATAATTATGTATATGTATACATAATTATGTATATGTATGTACATATTTATATATATGTATAGATAATTATGTATACATAAAATTAATAACAAAATGCAATTTCAAAATTACAATGTACCTAATTGCAAGCATTTAGGCATTTAATCTAATTCGCGTGCTTCAATTTTGAGTTGGGGAAGGGTGGACACTGAATCCCTAATGTCCTTTTTATGTCCATTGTCGACCATGTACATGCCTTGTCTTGGACACATGTCCAAACATTATGGAACCCTAAAAACCAAAGCTTTGAACACATTTGAGGGTTATGTAGTTATGTATACAATATAGATGCATATACATATGTATGTATGCAATATACATGGCTATATTTATAATTATGCATACATATACACAATTATGCATACATACATATACATAATTATGCATACAGATAACTATTGAATGCCATTTGGAAAAATGATGACAAAAATAGCAAAATGCACGCATGAAGAAGCAGGTTTCATCATTTTGATGTAACCCCTTATGCATAAGGAAAATCAATTAACAACAAAATAAAACCATCCATGACATATATAGATTTGTGAATAAATATAAAAATTTATGTATATGTATATATAATTATGTATACATATACATAATTATGTATATGTAGACATATACAAAGTTGCAAATCACACCATTTTAATATAACCCTTCATGCATAAGGATAATCATGTAACAATAAAATGAAACCCTCCATGACATATACCAAATAGTAAACATTTTAATAAAATGGAATACATTTGATAAAATGATGACATAGGAAAACAAAATGTATGAAATAAAATGAAAGCAGGTGATGGAGGAGGTAAGTGTGATATGATAAAAAATAAATTATTGTTTTTGTAACTATAATTGATGTGGGTAGTTTGAAAGGTTGACATGAGTTATAAGATGCAACTAATATAAGGTTACAGAATGAATCAGGTTGAGTTTATGTATTTGGACCCTATGAATAAATAATTTTCATAGAAAATAGTACTTTTTTTCTTTGACTAAAGGACATAATTGATGCAAATGACAACATATACCAAATAGTAAACATTTTAATGAAATGGGAGAAATTTGATAAAATGATGATAGGAGAGATATGATTAAAAAATGTTTTATTGATATTGTAACTATAATTGATGTGGGCACTTTGAAAGGTTGACATGAGTTATAAGATGCAACTGATATAAGGTTATAAAATGAATGATGTTGTAGTTTATGCATTTGGACCCTACGAATAAATATACTTCATAAAACTCAATTTATATTTTTAGACCCTACGAATAAATACAGACAAGTCATTTCATACTTGCATATCCAATTTAATTCTCATATGTGTGGATTTGGTATCTAAATTTGTTATTGTTTGTTTTTGTGTTTATTAGGGAGCCTTACACAAGCTGTTGACAATGGGGTACTATTTGGACATGAAGTTAATGCATGTAGAATTGAAAAGAAGTTGGTCACATATATTTGTAATTTGAGTACATTTGTACTTTGGGACCCCTTGCTTAAAGTTTTTTTTTTTGTAAACATATAAGTTTTAAAATAATGATTAATTGGCTTTATTTGTGGAACTATGTTTGTATGCTAATCACATAAGGACTAGTAATAGTTCATTTTTTTCTTTTTTGATCAACTACTTATTCATGAATGAACATGTATTAGGAGTCAAATAATTATTTTTTGGGTTAATTATGCGAGTTTATTGACTTACAGGGTTATTCATTTTCAGAGGTCACTATTGCCAAAATGACAAATTCAATCTATATTAAAAAATTATTTTGTATTGAAAAATATGTAGAAAGCGATTCTGTCTTGGGAAATTTTGTTTCATTTTTAGAGGTCACTATAGCCAAAATGACCAACTCAATCTATATTAAAAAGTTATTTTGTATTGAAAAATATGTGAAAAGCGATTCTGTCTTGGGAAATTTTGTTTTCATGGACTTCACAATCCTATCAACAGTTAAAAAATTGTTTTATGCTTAAAAAACATCTATAAAGTACACCTCTGTTATATATATCTATAGGAAAAAAATAAAATTTATTTTTTAATATAGAATTTTCCGAGTCATCTCATATTAAAATTGAAACACATAGCTAAATGAAATTTTATCGATGCCCACATGGTGGTTCTGGATTTCGTTTCTTTGGAAAAATCCAAATATTTCCCTTTCCAATCTTTACTCTTTTGTTCTGAAGTTCCGTAATGTTTCTTCTGAGAAATCCTAAGAAATCAATTTCATATCCTTAATCTTTTTGTACAAATTTATTCTGGATCTCAAAATGCCGTAAAATTTAACTAGCGTCCTTCTGGTGATTAATAATGTTTGCAGCTTCCGCCAGTCTTTAGCATTTACAACATAATTGGAGTTAGTGTAAAAATAGTCTTTTGCATTTACAACAAAGTTAGTGTTAAAAATGAGGATAGCAGAAGTTTCAGGTTTTGAAGAATGAAACTGTTTCAATTCTCGCCTGCAACAAAGCCTTCACCAGTACTTTCATATTTAACTTTACCAACTTTAACTTAACCGGGATTTGTTTTAACCTTCGAAAACTTTGATGTCAGTTATTGTCTGCTCAACAATTTACGTTTTGTCAATAGTTACAGTATTGGACAAACGCAAAGAGACCAAAAGTACAGATGTATTTTCTCTTCTCTATGTACACATGTATTTTCTGTATTTTGTCATTTGGATATAAAATAATTGAATTTTGATCTTTATCGGTGGGCTCTTTAAGTCAATTAAAGATACACAAAGATGCTAAGCAACATAGAAAGCTAATTATAACACAAAAATTTGGAAGTGAAAAACTAAAAGACAAACTGGTGCAAGATAATAGTAAATCAAAATTATTACCAAAATAGAAATATGTAAGTAATTTATTGTTAGTTAATTAGTCTATATAAAGACCGCACTTACCTAGAGAAGGATCTACTTTTAAAGGTGCAATGCTACTCTATCATTTTAGTTTGTTAATATTACTACATTTAATTAGATAATTGTTATAAGATAGCCAAACATCCATTTATAACAACTATTGATTAGTATTTTGTATAAGACTTTTAGTTAAATGTTTCATTTATCTATATTTATGATATGTAAGAAGAATATTATGAGTATTGTTTATTTTCTGTAGTTATTTTATAGTTTGATGATATTTATCTTTAGATTTCTTATGTTAGAGTGAATAAGATTTTGGATTATACACCAAATCTAACATGACCTTTATTCAATTCTAGTAACTAGGACATTTAATATTTTATTGAAGTAGTTGTCTCACTATATAATATCATGACATGTGTTACAATCTTGTCTAATCTTAACTCTCATCTTTCTTTTATAAACAAGGCAACAAGGTATTTAATTGTATATTTTATATTCAACCATCCATCAATCTTCCCAAATTTATTCTTTTCCCATAATTTTTAACCATATTTTTGTAATATATAATTCATATATCATTTAATTTATTTTGAAATTGGTCATTTAATTTATGAGATGCTATATTTTATATTTTATTACTGTAAACATGTTATTTTCATTAAAAAATTCAAGTACTATATCATATATGCTATATTATATAATTTTAGTATTTCACTAATTCTTTATTTATTATTTAAAACACTTGTTATTCATAGTAATTATTCTACTATTACTTATTAGTGATTATATAATAATAAGTATTAATTATTTAACAAGTTAATTAAAACTCTATATTTAATCTTTTTGTATGCTCCATATTTATAATTAAAAAATCAAATGACTTGAAGAGTGAAATGCTAATACTACTAGCTTAGATATCTTTATACATCTATCTAAAACACGCCGAGAGATATCAAGCTCGGGGCGCCTATTTATTTTCAATAATATTTTTATTGAAATAGGCGCCTCGAGCTTGATATCTCTCAGCGTGTTTTAGATAGATGTATAAAGATATCTAAGCTAGTAGCATCCGCAACACAACATGTAAAACTGAAATTTATTAAATTATTAATCTGAATTATTCTTTTTAAAGCATGATGCTTATCATATGAATTATGTTTTATGACCATTGAAATATAGTATATACAATGCATACAATTAATCT
>MU224297.1:3061841-3072067 GCA_018584345.1 Thuja plicata | reverse complement strand
GTCCACTATATTTTATTTGATTGAAGCTATAAACATCAACACTCCCTCTTAGCTAGGGAAGATAAAATGCACATCACAATAAGTTCATAGTTGTGAAGGTTTGTTCTCAAGTGGATTGCCTCCATCGGTGATTCTAACCATAGTTCTCAGGTGGATTGCCTCCATCGGTGATTTGATCCACAAGATCTCGTATGGATTGCCTCTATCAGCGATTCTATTCAAAAACTCACAAGCTTCACGGTGTGGATTGCCTCAATTTATGATTCTATCCACAATCTCTCATGTGGATTGCCTCTATCGGCGATTCATCCACAAACTCACAAGCTTCAGTGTGTGGAATGCCTTAATCGGCGATTCTATCCACAAGCTCTTGTGTGGATTGCCTCTATCGGCAATTCTATCCACAACCTCACGAGCTTCAGGGTGTGGATTGCCTCAATCAATGATTCTATCCATAAGCTCTCGTGTGGATTGCCTCTATCAGTGATTCTATCCAAAAACTCACAAGCTTTAGTCTGTAGATTGCCTCAATCGATGATTCTATCCACAAGCTCTTGTGTGGATTGCCTCTATTGGCGATTCTATCCACAAACTCATGAGCTTTAGGGTGTGGATTGCCTCAATCGGTGATTCTATCCACAAGCTCTCGTGTTGATTGCCTCTATCAGTGATTCTATCCACAAACTCATGAGCTTCAGTGTGTGGATTGCCTCAATCAGTGATTCTATCCACTATACAAAGTTATTGTAAGATCATCACCTTACAATAACTTTACCAAATACAAGTGATAATCATTTGTCCAAGTTGTCACTTCCTTATGATTTTCACAGGGCCCATATAGTTATAAAATAACATTAGTATAATAATCAATAATCATGTCAACTTTACCTTAGAAGTGTTCAATGAACTCCCTCTTAATCATAAGGTGTCTACTCTTCAGAATTTCATGATTCCTTTATACTCTTCTTGAATGCACTTGATCAAAATTAGAGAGTTTAATGTGAGCACTTACTCCTTTTCTAACGTTTTCCCATTGAATCTTCTCATCATTTTCCATTAGGTTTATGAAGATTTTCCATTATTGTCTTTAGCTCATTCTTCCTTAATACCAACATCATTTGAAGTTTCCACGATTCAAAATCGGAGGCACCTTCAAGCCTGACTTTGAGTCTTATTCCATTTGTCATTCTGTAGGTACAAAATATCCAAAAAATCTGATCTTGATCTTCCTTCAAGTGGTTAGACTTTAACGAAGGAACCTGGCTCTAATACCATGTTGAATTTTTAGATAGGAATATGTGACTTTTATTTTTTCTTATATAGCCTCAATATATGTAATATATTTAATCACAAGATATATACATACATACACACACACACACACACACACACACACACATATATATTACTGATATAATAATAGATATGTATAAATAGATTAATATCAATATTCTACAGATTGGATAAATGAGATTCGCATTGTTTGTTGTATATGCTTATCTCTTATCAAATAACCAATGACTATATCTATGTGATTTGTGAGACATGCCATTATAGAGACATGTCTCCTTGAGGAGACATGACTCTATAATGTCATGTCCTTTCATAGCAAATTGTTTTAACCTAATAACAAATCACGGGTGTTATATATATTATACAACAGTCCAAATATCAAACAGTATACTAAATTGTTCGATGACATTGCATGGAGTTGGCCGATACAAATCGGTATTTGAGGATAACTGATACAAATTGGTAATGACAATATTTGAATAATTGGTAACATATATTTAAGTTGATATCAATCGATATTAGCAAAACTGATGACATTCAATATTAACGAAGCTGATGTCAATCGGTATTATTCAAAACCGATGATAGTGTATTGACCGATACTAATCAGTATCGCATATTATGTGATCAATTATAATATACATTTGAATATGTATATTAATATATACAATAACATTATTAATATTATATATATTAATATGCATATATAATGTAGAATGATATTATTTCATTTTGTTTAATATAACCGATACAAATCAATATTAATAAAGTTGAACATTATATATTAATATTAATTCAATCAGATCATTATTATTATAAGAAAGGTATAATGTTCAGAATATGTATATAGATGAATGTATATATAATAATAATACTTATTATTATTATATATATTGATATATATATACATAGATATAATTGATCTATTCTTATAACATTAACGTCCACTATATTTTATCTGATTGAAGCTATAAACATCAATAGCTAAAATTTGTAGCCCTAACCGAGCACCCTTTATACTATAGTTAGTGAAGGTTGTGGGTGTCATACCCACCGCAGTTTTTATCCTCTAACCAAAGATTTATGCGTTACCAATATTATGGTGTTATGAGTTCTATTGTTTAATGTTATGTTGTTATAGTTTTATAAGCATTACATTACTTTTATTTCAAATTTATGAACTCGGTAATCAGTAAGCAATGGTATATGGTTTAAACAACAATTATGGTTAAAAACATTTAGTGGTACTGATTCACCCCTCCCCTCTCAGTCCCAATTTTCCATTAGTTATTTCAACAAAATTATGGTGGTAACTTTACAAATACTTAATTGATGAGATATAAATATGATGACGAGGACCTTGAGAAACTAGTATGGGAGAAAAAAACACATGAAAAATGAGGAAAATAAAGCTCTCAAGTTTCAGTCTTGTTATCCTAGCCTTAACGCGGTCAAGGTTTTATAAACAAATATGTAAATTTCATGTATATGTATGTATGTACATGAATGTATGCACACACACACGTATATGTGTGTGTATACATACATACATACATTCATGTATATATCATTGTAAATTGTATTTTTTGTCAACTAGGAAAGCTAGGTCACCATATTTAGTTGGTGATGAAGTTTTAGAATTGGGTAAATGCTTTGACAGAGATGAGACTAATGAATAACCTCATCTAGTTGAAAATACCAGTGGACTTTAGTTGTTTATGAGAAATACACTTAAGCAATAGTAGACATTTCAAAGCTAAAACTCCCCTTTCTCCTTATCCTTGTCTTCATACTTAGGGAGCAAGTGTATTATATCAATCTCTCTCATCCTCTCTAAGGATCTGCTTATCCAATTTGTCCATTATGTGATATCAAATATTACATAGATATGTTGGTTTACATTAAATATTCTCTTCTATACAAGAGATATGCATCCTTGATCATAACCCCTTCATTGTTTGCAATTGGGTTTTCACGGTAGACAAACCCCTTACCTTGGAGACTAAAAGTGTATCATCACTCCTTGAAGAGTCCATTTTCCTAGCAATAGAAAATGTATCAATTCTTCCCTTCTTATTCGTGATCTCTTTTCAACATCCTTCATAGGGATCCCTTTTACACTTCTAGCATGGTATTTGTTTGCATTCGTCACTTCCACAACCTCATAGGAGCTATGATCTCTTTGTCTTGGACTGGGTCTTTCTTGTGGACATTGTCTTGGTGTTAAAAGTCCTCTATTCTTGTTCATCTTTTCCTTAAGATGTTAAAACAATAGTTATTTGACATCTTAAGGGGGGCATATATGGCCTTATTATTATAGATATTTTGTTTACCTTAAGCATGACATGTAGAGTACACTAGCATAACATAATTGTTTAGAGGTTGAAATGTTTTTGATTAAGTAAAATAGGTTTTACAAGGTACTTGAAACCTGATACAGAGTGAAAGATCAGAAGGAAAGCCCAGATGAAAAGGACAAAACCAGCAAATGAAAGAGGCCACCACAAGGCCATAGAAGCTGGTTATGGAGGGGCCCCAAAATCCTGAGTAGGTTTTGAAAGGACCCAAAACACAACCACAGTGGACTAGCCACAACTATCAAGCCCAAGGGAACAAACAAAAAGTTCCCACAAAAAGGAAAAACTGTACCACAAAAAAGGGTGATCAAGATTTACATTTAGGCCCACCCTTGTGTGAACATAAATGCATAGCCAAAGAGGGCATGGATGGCTTTTATTTATTTCCTTTAATTGTTAGCCATCCATCCCCTACCTTCTCGGTTGCACTATGCCCATCCAAAGAGAGAGAAGAGGAGCCCTCAAGAACAAGGCAATCCACACCAGCATGCCCTGCTGGGGTAGGGGCAGCATCACCACCACTCTCCAAAACCCCATTTGGAGAGAGAGGGACAACAGACTCCATAGCACCAAAAAATGGGACATCTGAACTAGAGAGAGAAACAACAATCTGGTCTATATTAACAACACCTAAAAGGACAATGTCACCATTCTACACCAGGGCAAGATAAAAAACAACATCAAAAGCTTCATCTTTAGCCTGATCAGCCTGAGAGGAGCAAGCATCCAAACCCCCATACTTAGACACTTTATGAACATTATGATGATGGGAAGAAGTCCCCAACCACCATGAAGGTGATTTCTTCATTTTAGCCCTTTCAGATAAACAACGAGTGGCAACATGGCCAGTCATGTGGCATACCTACATCGAAATGGAATACCCTCATAATCTGGAGTCTGGTTCTAGGAGCCTAATAGAGAAGCCAGAGTAATCTTCTCAGGGAGACCCTTAGAGGAATCTTATTCCACAAGGATTGAGTGGTTGAAATGTTGTGCATGTATATGTATTGGCATTAATGTTTTATCATTGATGTCAACATATTCCTACTATTAATGATAGTGTTCCCAAGATGTTCAGTAAGATAAAAATACTATATTGAATATCAAATGTTGTGAAGGTACATATGATTTCATTAATGTTTGTAGTTGATCTATGTTAACTTACAAAGCTTCACATTAAATTTCTACTAGACTATGAAGGATTTATTAGAGAGTGATATTTTGGTTGTTCAAGAAGTGAAAATTTTGTAGTTATTCAATCGGTGTGGATTGATTATGCAATATTTTGTGTTTCTAACCTGGTGGTGAGTTCATGTCATAAATTTGTGTCCTCATTGAGCTAGTGGTTCATGATTTGGATGCACTGGCAAGATATATTTTTTTTATGACAATGGTTTTCATTTAGTGTTCTTGATGATAGGTGCAAAGATGAGTATGAATTATGAGAGAGAGTTGTTCCTGTTAATATCATGGCATTTCATGATTCTTATTGATGTTTCTAGATCATTTTATATTCATGTTTCTAGATTGTGTTGGATTATGTGATTGGATTGGATGATTTTTCATGTAGTGTGTTGATGTTCTTATAGTTCTTAGTCGACATGGTGGTGTAGCGTGTTGTGATGGATCATGGAAATATTTATGGCTATGAACTGTGTTTGAGGATGTTGTTATTGATCATTTTTATGTCTTAACAGACATTTAATGGATTACATTGTGTATTCAGTCTTAATGATTTAATATTTTTTAATTAGGTCCTTGGTCAACCTAGTTGAGATAAAATTGGTGTAATGTATATAAAGATGTAATAATTTGTAATTGAGAAGGTGAGAGAGAGAAAGATTTTATGTGTGAAGAGGTATGAGTGGAATCTACAATTGAGGCTAAGATTTGATGAACTTCATTGGAACTGTATTTGCATATCAGAGATGGTATTTGTCAATTCATGAGTTTGGATAGTATGTACACTATGATTTGTTATCAGAGATTGTTGTGATGTAGTGATCCTTCCTTTGGGTTGAATCCCTTATTTTATTTGAGCAGTGAGATCTAGGCAGTGTTCCTAAATGAATGTGCATTCCCATTTGTATTACTCCTAAAAGCCCCATAAAGCCCTTTTGAGAGAGTAAGGTCATTATGTAGGTTTGATCCCCGCCGTGATTTTTCCCTTAACCAGGTTTCCACATCAAAAATCCTTGTGTTATCTGTTGATTACTGTGTTATAGTTTTTGGATTCATGTTTATCATTCAATTATGAGATTAAGTTGGTGTTTTGGTTAAAGGATTTGAGTTTTTGAACACAACTGATTCATCCCCCCTCTTAGTTGTGTGCGCTACCACTAATACATTTGGGTCCAATTTCCAATGGCTATTAGTCATAATTTTGACCTCCATTAGTCAGACTTCTCACTAACAAAGCTTTTAGACTTATTTAGTCAGAAAAATTGATGTATCCATGGTCGTCACAATTCTGACAACAATGATGTCGGAAAACACGGGTCTAATTTTGGAAAATTTAGGTCAAATTTCTTACCCTATCCTTGTTGGTTTAGGTTTTCATGGTAGCCATCAGTTTAGGTTTTTATGGTAGTCAGAATTCTGACCACAATCAGACAAACTAATCTGATGGCAGTGCTATCAGATGTACAACTTTGTCACCGGTTTATGTTTGCATTATTGGCAAAATTACGATGAAAATATGACAAACTATTCTAACAACAGTGTTGTCAGATGTACAACACTGTCATTGGTTTTTGTTTGCATTATTATCATAATTATGATGGAAATCAAACAAACTATTCCGATGATAGTGTTGTTGGATGTACAACACCATCGTTGGTTTCTTTTAACATTATTGTCAGAAGTACAATGCTACCTATGTTTAAAAAATAAAATTGAAGGTGTTGATCAAGAACTCATAGGTGAGGATCCCCATACCTAGGGATAATTTTATCTAGAGTAGTTTGGATACTAGATTTGATATGACTTTTTATCATCTTATTTTTAGGTGGTCTTGCAGCTTTCCCTCTACTTTTGGAGGGGGAAGAACGAGCTAAATAATTTGAAATGAAAAGCTAGGTGTGGGCTATGCTATGATCAGAAGTAATTAAAAGGTTCAACGATGGGTTCCTATTCCATATTATTCTAGGTGTATGAATGAGAAGTGCTAGTCGTGGGTTTTATGTAAGATGAAAACAATGTTTAGGTGGATTTGAGAGTGGTATGTGTTGAATGACTAATATTAATGATTGTTCTAGATTGAGCCTCATATCCTGTCTAGTTGGTTTGGCATAATTATTTTCCCAGGTAAGTCCTAAAATATTAATCGTTGGTGTATGAGAATCTTCTGTGGTTTGGAATTAGCACACTCACAAAGTGTCATTTTGAATGATAGTTGGTTGTTTGAATCACTACTGGTTGGACAAATAGTTGAATCTTTAATAGTTTGTGTAAATAAACCCTTGTTGGTGTTGAAGAGTCCTATGTGATGCATGATTAAAAAGGAATAATCACACAATCCATGAGCATAGACTATTCTATCTTTCATGAAAGAAAAAATAGAAATTAATGATAAAGATAGGAAGCAAGAGGTCAAGGTAACGAGTCATTGCATGGGGCTTGACTAGTTGAGAAGAGGTCTGAGTCTTTGCATCCATCCTATTGATATTTTTTGTCCTTTTTTCGAGCTCTTGCATGAGAGAAAAGATAGATTGTTAGATCAAAATATTTAAGAAATGTCTAATTAAATTCACTACTTACCTGTCTACAAGGGTTGAGCTCAGCTTGTTGGGGTAGTATCCATAATAGGTTGTTGGTCCTCAGTTTGTGAAGTATCCTAATAGTTTGTAGGAGGCTTACATCCTTACAAACATAGGTGCAAGTGTTCCAAGCATAAATGATTGGATGAATAAATCCTCCTACAATATACAAGGATACTAGATTCTCAACATGCCGAAGGTATGCAGTCCTATAATGGCAGTTCAAAGGTTTAGCTTTCAAGAATAAGAGAATAAATAAAGCACAATAATTTATCTATGAGAAATTCAGACATTGTGTATACAAAAAAAATCCAATATGTATCACAGAAATGAAATGTTTTTGATCATGATGAAATATGATCATGCAATGTAAAAAATGTATGCTTTCTATAGTTGTGAATATGAACAAATTTTGTAAACCTTTTGTATAAGCACAACTTGTATGGATGAGTAGTAGATGTATGTGGATGCTTGAATTTATGAGATGAACATTAATGTAACAGAAATAGATTCTAGAAATATACATATCACATTAACATTGCAAATCAAAAAAATCCTTATCAGTAAATACATGCAAGTTGTTTGAGGAAATGCATTCCAAATTTCAGAAAAGTGAAAATTTTGGCCAAGGGTTTCTATAGTCAAGAATCTCAAGCATTCTTTTGTGTATTTCCATGAGAGCTTTTGTTATTGCATCTCGTATCTCTTTCTGTTGGGAATATGTAACACCATCAACATCCTTTTACAAGAGAAATATACCTTGCAATCCAACATTGAAATATAGGTTCCTACAATAATCTGGTATATTTGAAGGCTTAAGAAACTCCTTTTTTAACTCTGTTAGACAACTCTCAATATGATTTGTGATATAATTTAAAGCATAAAGATGGAAATTGTAGAACCATGGTTGTCTTTTATGTAACACTCGATGCTTGAAGATATCTCTCCATGGGTTTTCTCATCCTTCAAGATTATAAAAGAGATATTACATTAAAAACCATAATTACATTTTATTAAAATAAAAAAAAGTTCTAGAAACAAGTTAGAATTTTCCTTAATTCACAAGATACAAGGAAAATGTGCCTTAATTTATCTAGATGTCAAACTCAAGATGAACAGTCAAGAATCATGAAAGTATAAGTAAAGTTAAAGGATAATCATATATATCATTACAGTCTACAAGATCCCAGATGACATGTATGATATGAGAAAGGTTTTCTCCTTCTCTATCAAGAGCATTGTGTTTAAAATTTGATGGTGATTTGTATGAGCCAAAAATTGTGATATAGTGATATACACAATTCAATGTGGCAAAAAGTTCACTAGACACAATCAAGTAACCAGACAAAGTTCTCTAATTTATTGATACAGTGAGCAGAGGCAATCAAGTCACCGTGGAAACCAATGGATGTAAAAAAATCCAATAATAAAAATAGCCAGCGACCATAAAACCCTAAATAATATCAAGGGCAAGGGAAATGCAATATTATTCATAAGGAAGAGATACAAACATATTTTCTTTCAATTATTTTGTGTAACCTATTATTGTAGCACCTAGAAGCTTTTCTTCTTGGAGAATAGCCAAGAAATGTACCTTCATTGGATCTAGTGTCAAACTTTGTGAATTTTTCTTTATCTCTCCTAACATAGCACTTGCTAAAAAATATTTTAAAGTATTTAACTGTGGGAGGCCTAAGTTTCCAAAGTTCATATAGAGTCTTGTCATGATTGACTCTGATTTGTGCTCTATTTGAAATATATACTGCAATATGCATTTCTTCTCTCTAAAATGAATATGATAATTTGGACTCATCTTGACATTTCTTGTCCCGTCTTATTTTTCCTTCCCACAAATCCATTTTTTTATGGTGTTCTTGCAGCTGAGAAGTGTCTTCTAATCCCATGTCTTTCATAAAACTCCTCAAATTGTTTTGAGGTGAACTTACCCCATCTATCTGATCTTAGGCATTTAATTTTTAATCCAGTCTTATTGTCTAGCCAAGCATGAAACAGAGAAATGTATCTATTTGAAACTTTATCTTACTTCCCTAAAGTTTCAATAAAAGTGTCTATTGAAGGAGCTATGAAGAGAAAATTGTTACCACTTTTCATAACTTGTATTGCTCTAAGGAGATTTGAGAGAGTTCCTATTTATTGAGGATGAAAACCCTCTAGAAATTACCTATTTTGTGTGAAAATTCCTATTGCAGTCACTGATTATTAATCTCCTATCTCATAAAGATTATTTAACTGCTGAAAATAAATTTACAGCTGAATATAAAAAAATAACACAACTGCAACTTCACCAATAAAAATATGAAAAGAAATATGCAACACAAAGAACACAATATTTTTTGACAAATCGGCCCTGGAAAAACCCCGAAGGCAGTACTGCACATGAGAAATATATATTAATCTTTAGCAAATTAAGAGATACAAAATTCCTTGCCTCTCACTAGCAGAACTAAGACAATCTCCTAACTCCTCCTGCTGATATTCCTCCACTGCTATCCCCAACGCTATCACTGCACCCTTGCTAACACTGCAAGACTGTTTTCTATCACTACAAACTCATTTGCTAACACCGCAAATGCTCTCCAACTTGTGTTGGTGTGATGTGATTGATGTCTCTCCAAATGCCCCTAGACCCCCTTTTATACTACCCTCGTTGTTAAACCAATGGCGGAGATTAATTCTCAATCAACGGCTGAGATAAATTACAACCCAACAACCAAACAAAAAATTAATTGCAAGTTGTTGCAAGTTGTCACCTAGGGGAATCAAACAAACAAATAATTAATAACTAATTAATTATTGT